>WARS01001551.1:0-53786 GCA_008933995.1 Datnioides undecimradiatus | reverse complement strand
ATATTACTATTATTATTATTATTATTAAAAATAATTTTACCAGCATTTGAGAACCATAACCAGTTTTTACATATACAAATTAATAGGCGGTGATGATTTTTTTCAACAATTTATTGTTGTACTCCAGCTTTTATGTTTTGCCATCACTTGATGTCAGTTGTATTTATTGTGGGCTTGCGTGTTAGATTTTAGCATATGTTATTAATATATTTAAAAACCCAAACCCCTCCAACAGGTGTTTTTACGCATGTTGCCTGATCAGACCCCCTGTGTGGGTGTGTGTGTGTGCTTGTTAGGGAAGGTCGATTTACAATAACATACTGCTGTTATTGTTATTAGCTCAAAGAATTTTGTGACATTCCCAGCATGGCTCCACTCAACAGCACTGCAAGAGGTCTAATTAGCCAGAGTAAAAAAACCCACGAACCCTCACAGGTGTTTGCTTAAAAAAAAAAAAAAAAAAAGACACAGACGTAGAGTTTATTTGTAAGATTGTAAGTTGACATTGTGAACGTTTCCATAGCCGACCTTGTCATCCTTTGTGAGCGTCTCCGGCAGCATGATCCAAATAAAAAGCAAATCAGCAACACTGAAGGCCAAGGCGAGCAGAGCTGGAGTCTGGTAGAAGACATTTCCTGTTGTTCTGGAGCTGGCAGCAAAGTAGGCACCCATCAGAGGTCCCACAGTAAAGCCCAGGGAGAAGGCGACACCAATCATGGCCTGGTGATCATGAAATTAGTGCTAGATTTTTGTTATCTCCATATAGTATATTTATCTAGAAGTGTTGTTGAGTGTGACTAACAATTGCAAGGACAGTGACTGACTAAACACCAATACTAAGTACAAAAAAGCAAAGTGAGGGTCAGAGGCAAAGAAAATCCGTGCCTACCATTCCTCTGTTTCTCGCTTTCGGACAAGGCAAGTCGGCCACGATGGCAGTGCAGAGGCTGACGTTGCCCTTACAAATGCCCCCAATTACTCGAAACAAAAGGAACATGGTGAAGCTCCGGGAAACGGCCCAGACTGCATAAGAGGACATCAGCCCTAACTGGAACATAAGGCGCCCAATTAGACCTGAAAGAGTCAGTGCTGATGGCAAGGCTGCATGGTTTCTTACACAAGTGGAGTACAAACTGTGCCAAGCGAATGGCTCAATGTTTAACAAGCAATAACGATATTATTACACTGCTTTTTTCTATTCAACTTCCAATGTGAAATAATACCATGGTTACATTGCAAAAGTCACAAAACAGATGGTTAACATGGTTTTAGACTCACTGTGGTAAGAATCAGTAAAGGTCGTCTGCCATAGTGGTCTGACAGAGCCCCTGTTACAGGTGACAGGAGGAACTGCAGCAAAGAGAACAGCGACCCGATCAGACCTGAAAGGCAAATTGAGAAGCACACAAATGAACATGATCGCTTTGCATTATTAAAATTGATCATAGTGTCACAAAATGCAGGGCTCCACGTGAGCTATACTGTCTATCTGAAAATACCTCCAAACAGGACATTGTTGTATTTCTTTTCCATGGGAATCCCCACAGCCTCCTTGAACCAGTCCACAACACTCTGCAGAGACTGATACACAACATCCTGGAAGAAGACGAGCACACAGAAAACACAGCATCACACAGGAACAACACAAACACAAGTAAGGAGGTCAGTTCAGCATGAGTCAGCATGCAGACTCACATACAGGCACAGCCTATGACTGCTAATCTATTCACTCATGAGTTGGTTATTATTTTTATGAAACAGATTCTTCCCACAAAGCTCCCTTTGTTCATTAGATGTGACAGAGTGCATCGTGTGTCTGTTCAACACAGCCCATCCTTTTGTTTACTGCAGTAGAAGCATTTTCTACTGTTGGTAATCATAAACACTAATGAAACTGATACTGTCTTGTCAAGAGAATGTCAGACAACCATACTTTCCAAATTGGGTGAAAAAAAATCTCTTCTTAAAACAAATGTACACAGAATGATTATCCTGATTTTACTAGAGTGTTTTTTGCTTCATTTTACCAGTTTTCTATTTCTTGTACAGCGCTTATCTGATTTTAACTTATTTAATTCTAGTCCAGTTGAAAGGATTTCCATTTGAAAGTACCCTGTAGATAGTTATTTCTTTAGCAAACAAAACTAAACTCACCCCTGCTTGTGCATAATGGTCCAAAATTGAAGGGAGCAGAGGTAGAATCAGTGTAAATCCTAACAGGTCCAGAAGCAGGATGATAAACACAACGCCGATGACCTTTGACGAGAAGGAACCTCCATCTTCTGCAGATTTGTTTATGGTAAACATTCCTCCAACTGAGTATGGTGTCTCTTCTGTTCCTCTTTGTAAGTAAAGTACATACAGTATAATATTAGAGGAGCAGTACTGACAAAATATAGTAGTACAGAGCATTTATGGTGCAATTAACATGTCAGTCAACATGACTTCTAATCTCAAAGAGCACATCATTGGGAAAATGCCACATTACGACACAGAGCTAAAATTTATGACTTAAATTTCCTGGAAAGTCGTCTGTTGTATAGAAGTAATTACTGGATATTTAAGAACAAATTGCAGAGAGATACTAGAGTTTAGTGTGTATGCGTACATTTCCTCACATCTACATGTTCTGTTCAAGCCCCAGTAAGTCTTACCTTTATTACTTCTCCAAATATGTTGATCTGCATGCTGCGTTGTCTACACTTTTTTTTTTTTTACATTTAGAGCTAATCATTAAATTAGTAGGTTATACTTTGAATCATCTGGAATTGACTGGAAGTCAATAAATGTTTTCTATACAGTTTTTCCAGGAAACTTAAGGGCATTTTTAAGAAAATTCAAAGAATTCCAGGGACCCATGAATTAAAGGATTAACACAAAAAGTAAATTGGCAATCTGTGGATCATGTATTAACAGGGAGAATGGTTTAGTCACATGGGTGACTAACTGTGTTGAGATTGCACCACCTCTGCTAAAGGTGCGAAAGTTATGGCAAGGTGACACTTACGGATGAAAACACCCACCACATCCCTTAGGCAAACAAACACATTTACGCGACGAGATGAATGCCAGGAAAGGTGCAGTCACAGTCTTAAAGCGCGTCACCAAGAAAGACAAAACGGAAGGAGGAAACAACAACTATAAAAGCTCGGATCAAAGTTGATCCCAGCCTGTATGAACTCAGTGAATGCACTGACATGTAAACGCTTTGTAAATGGAAATACTTACGAAACTGTAAAAACAAACACATATTTCTACAGGTAGCTGCTTTCGCAGAGTATGATATCGATCCAGTGAGCTGTGAGTCTAACTAGTGTTTATCAGCATCACCTCCTCTCAGACAAACCGCTGTATACCAAGCGAAGAGAAAGACCTTTTAACAGCCTCTGCACTGTCTTGACCGTAAATCAGAGCCACAGATCACAGAGAGGACTTACCCGACTTGAGCAGGTCTACTCTCTCACTGTCTCATCAGTCCATTATTAGTCCACACCAGGAAGCGGTGTCCTCTTACATTTGGATGAAGTATGCGTCATAACCAACGCGCACAGGCGAGAAGGCTGCATTCAGGTGGTTCTCGTAAGCTCGTATTTCCGCATTCCACCCTCGTTCTAGGCTCGGTGGCCCAATCTGTGACCTCAGTTCTCTGTCTCGGTCAGATAGTACCCCATGCCAAATCAAAACGCGACTTTTCACCTGTTTTCCAGTGACTAGTTTTTATCTAAGTGCAATTTTGTGATCCCACAGATTTACGCTATGTCCAGATTGATCTAATACTTATCCTGGGCGAAAGCAGCATGCAAGTCCCGCGTTTCCACATCCTTTGCTGCTCCGCTCCGCTCTTCCTCTGCAGTGCCCTAGCGGTTAGCAAAACCAGGGCTGTAGCCAATGATGAGTTTAACATTTGTTTCACTTCTGCCAAGCATTTTAATGTTTTTGGGCAAACAATAGATATATGCTAGATATTGAAAATGCATTCAATATAACACACATCTCTTGAAATCGGATAAAAATGACTATTCTACCAACTTTAACACTCTAAGGTCAGTCGGTTTCTTGAACCGACTCATTTATTAAAAAACAGTACGAATAACAGTTAAATATGATTTGAATATTGCTCGTGGTAAATTCATTAACTTTGTGAAAGAATAAGTTGTGTTTGTGAATATATGCTACTTGAAATATTGGGGAATAGCAATTCCACAGGAAGAAGACATCAGACGTGGCAATAACACTTTCAGTTTATTTACAAAAAAGTAAATATCGTATGACAAAAGGGGTTAAAAAGTCAACGTAAGTTCAATACTGACATAGAACATTAAAGTAAAAATTATTACCATACTTGTTATCTGATGATGACTATAGTAAGTCACGTTCAAATACCCAACAGCACCTGAAGGCAACACAAGCTTTTCAGTGGATTGAGGTTTGTGGCATTAGTGAACAGCGATGTTTAATACCAGTTTACACCTAACAGTAGTTCACAGTGTTAATATTTCTGCACGATTTACAGTAATAACCTCATTGACATCTCCCTTGAAAGTAAAAAATATTGTTTATTAAAGAATAAAAATAAGGCTCTGAACAATATTCTCAGATATCCATTCATGTTTTGTTTTTTTAAATCTAAATATCTTCATGACGAAGTGTCATACTTTATACAATAATTATATTGGTTCTAAAGATTGATTCATTGAATCTCAAGAATCGTCCTAATAATGGCCTATACATAAAAATTTTGATTTAAAATTTAAAAAACATGAAGAATTTGTTTTGAAACCAGGCTGTTTGCAAATATATAGTACAGTAAAAAAAAAAGAGTAGAGGATGGTTCTTGATAAGAAAATCTAACTTTCTACACAAAAACAGTGGAAAAGTGGAAGCCCTTGCTAACATCCACAACACAACGGTTACATTCCATGTCGAATGACGTGACGCTCCAGTTCAGAGCTGTTCATCAAATTTCGCCCACATAACTCACAGGTAAACCGTTTCCTCTCTGTAGCTGCTCCTTCTGTGACAGTGGGTGCGCCTAAAGAACAAGAGAAATAACCTTAGGCCACAAAGTCCAACAGAAATCAATATCAAAAATACCCAAAACCTAGTTATTTTGGGTCCAATGATAAAATGTCACAAGTCAGATTAATCAAATCTCTAAGCTGAATTTCAGCTTGTTTAGGTGTACAACTGAAAACAAAGCATAAATAACACCTGGAATTGAATATGTGACAGAATGAGTTTATATTGAGGAGTTTTAAAAAGACTATTTCAGACTGTTTTTACCCCAGTCACTGTAAAAGGGCTTCTACTATAGGAAATGAATAGCTCAGTCGTTTGGTACAATACTATGTGTAGAACTTTTAAAGTAATTAGATTACTGTCTCAAAGCCATCAAATTACTTAAAAACGATATAGAACAACATACACCAGCAGAGTCACTGGAGTTCAGGCTTACATAGAAAACACTGGGTGCATCTGAACTCTTGTTCCGTCAATTATCCTCGCAATCATTTATTAAGATTCATTATGATCAATGTAGCGTCTTACCTTTCGGTACAAGTGGATTCTCAGCTTCTTTTATCTCGTCACCCTCCCAATGCTCCTGATTTGCGCATTTGTTCCCATCATCTTCAGTGATCATCTCCTCTTCTTTGTCCTGTTGTTGCTCAAGATGATCACTTTCATCTTCCTCCTTGCAACAACCAAGAAAGATTTCTTCTTTGAGATATTCATTCTCAAGTACTGGCATTTCCCCATAACGTTCTCTCAAATCCTCACTGTGATTCTGCACTTGTTCTTCTTTGCAGTTTGTAGGTAAGCTCCTTAAGCTCTCCTCATGGCTTTTCTTAAGTTGACCACAGTTTCGCATTGGGGTTAGCAAATGTCTCTCGGATATAAAGTGATCTTGAGCCATGATGTGATTTGACAGCCGGTGACTTTTCTTTGCAAGTTCTGAAATTACCTCTGTATCAACTCGTTTTTTTAAGTTCTGAGCCACAGTGCTGTCCTGCCCATCCAGCTGTAGCATCTCAATGACCTCAGGCTCGTTCTTCACTGTTATATCCTGCTCCGCCTTCGTCTGTATCTTATGGCTGCTGCCATCTTTATCCAGTAGTAGGATACGGCGTAGTATATCATGTTCTACCCTAGCCTCGATGTTCAACGTCCTATGCTTTAGTGATTTAATATGCAGCTTATGTGCCTCTTGTGAACTCTCCTCTGCTGCTTCATTTCTTTGTTGGGTGAACATTTTGCTTTTGTCCTCATGATCTACAAGTTTGGTTTGGACTTGCTTCTCATTTCCTTGACCCCTCTCTTTATCTGGGAAATTGCAGTCCTTAAACTGGATGTTTGCAGTGTTCCCTTGACGATCATTTTGCTCTTCTATATTTTCTATCCCCTGTCCTCTTGCAGCATCTAACAAAAACATAATTCCTGCCTGTTCTTGTGTTTCCTGATCTTGCTTATCTTGAACAGCAGTGTTTGGTTTTGTATTGTCACGCTCAGAGTCTGACACAGGGGTCTTCGTAGGGCTTTTGTCACTTCCATTCTTGTCATCCTGGACTTGCGTCTGGCTTGCCTTCTTGAGCTGTATTGTAATTTTCTCCCAGATGTTATTTTCAGCCGGGTTCTTAGTGTGGGTCTCGGGTGGAGTTTCGTTACTGTCTGTAACAAACTCCTCTGTTTTTACATCCACACAGTCCTCGCTGTGTTGCTCCATGTTGGACAGAGGTTCCTCTTCTGGCCTCCGGCCCACCCTGGCCTCTAACAAATCAAGGCTAATCTGACCCACAAGCTCATGATTCCTCAGAACCTGCACAAAAGAAAAAAATTAATTGAACTACAAATTTGAGAACCTGTGTAGCGCAGGAAAATTTCATGATCCTGTGTTTTAAGATCTAAATTTAGTTTCTCTGCCACAAATCCTAGTGTGTTACTCGCTGCTCTGAAGGTAGTATTTTCCAATGAACTGGGAACTTTCAGGGTGAAATTTGCGGCGCTGAACTTGACACTGATGCTAATCTTTCTGTTGCGTATAGCTTTCTTGATACACTAAACAAGCACTGGGTAGGACACTGGAACAAGAGGCGGATTCTTATCTGAAGTTTACTGAATTTAAGATCAAAGTTTACCATTAGCATAAGTGCAAGGCTTACTTGTGACACTGTGCAGTGTGGGTTATTCCATCAAGCAAAAAGTGCATCAACATGTAATAATGCATCCCAAATACTGCTATAGTTTTCATGGTTATGACAGGAATGTGCAAAAAGTCTTTTAGCTGCTGGTTTCCTTGCTTTGGCTCCATGGTTCCAGGAGCTCTTTGGTTAGGAAGAGGCAACTGTGTCATATTTTCTATCAGATAATGAAAATGTGAGAAAGAAGCCGCCCATGTTTCCTTTTACGTTTTCGAAGTTCCAGTACATTAAGAGTGGTGATGTACAGAGTGGTTTAGCTACAAATCCTCACCTGATGCTTATCACTCAGGTGTGCCTCCAAGTCACTCAGCTGAGGGCAGTCGAAGTAGCACAGGCGACACTTGTAAGGTTTGACGTCATCGTGCCTCATCATGTGCAAACGCAGATTTTCAGCACTGCTGCTTGTGAAAGTGCACTTGTGACAGCGGAAGACAATGCCTTGAAGGTAACGTGACAGCTTTGAGCGACGCACCTCTATTGGCACAATGCGTTCCTCTGAAAAGAAAAGAAACAAAAAGACAGATGATGACATGGCAGATCAGGGTATCAGTGGGTGGGAACACTAAATCTTGTTGAACATTAAATGTACCACGATGCAATACGATGTGATCAATCATGTTATTCTTGTTCTTGGTCTGGTACAGGCAGAAAGGGCAGCGGAGGTGTTTCTGTTGCGTAGGTTCTGAGTGGCAGGTAGAGTGACCCGTCTCCATGTGCATTTCCAGGGTTTTCCTAATAACATACAGGAGAAATAAGTGATGAGAATGCATCTCAGTCTGAAATGTGATGAACGTCTGGAGTCTTCGTTTGCTGTCACAAATATTACAAATGAAATCTGACTGAGTTCAGATTCAACTGTTGGCACTTTGAAAGATTAGTACATTTGAATGCAATGTTCAAATATTACAGTGATTTCTGAAGAAGAAACTGCCATATAAGCATTGTTTCTGTTTACTTAAAAATGAAATATAAGATCTGAAGAAATCATACATGCTTTGTCTGAGATCACTCACCATTTTTTGTATGATATACTATATTTGCAATGTGCCATCGTGTTTGCCAACAATCCAAAATGCAATGTTGATCAAAATTGATCAAAAATAGGTGGAACAGTAGGTCTATCAGTGATGACACAAAATTAAGATTTATAGATGAATTCATAAAGCAGTTTATTGCTTGGCTAGACTAGACAGGATTATTTATGTAGTACATAGTGAATGTGTGAAAGCAAGAGTAATTTAGACAAAGCTATAATAGAGTTCTCCCATTTTTTTCCTATTAATAAAGAGCATTTTAGATATGTAAAAGAACAAATGGACTAATAAACCATTTTGGGCTTAAATATAATGCTTATTAAAGCATGTTTTGTGGTAAATGTGGTGAAATCTTAACTTAAATTGCAGAACAGATTTTTTGAAAACACTTAATAAAGTAGAATCACAAGTAGGAAAAACAGAAAACCAAGACTTCAGAGGTTTTCACTTTTTTAAACATAAATCAAAACATGGTGGCTGTAACTTACCTTAAACCAGTGACAAAGTCACAGTCCTTACACCTGAGCATCTTCTTTCCATGGCGATTCAGGTAGTGCCGTCGCATACTGGACAGGTGTTCAGTGTTGAAATTGCAGACTTCACAGTAGAGGAGACTGTTCTCAGGTAACATGGTTTCTTGCATGTTCACTTTGGACGTAGCACCAGCCATCAAGCTATAGTGGTTCAACTGCCGCTGCACATCTGGAGGCTCCAAGTACAGCGATTCTGCCAATAAATCACAGTCTCGGTATAGCTAATAATGCAAAGAATTGGGTATTTAATATTCATGTTGACATAATGAGTGATGACTTGCTTTCAGTAAAGTGAGGTCCTTTATCAAGTTCAGCCAAATCGTTTGGTTCCTCTGATGAATTTGGAGCCTCCTTGTCGGACCTGTGAAAGCTGTCCTCATCTTCGTGGTCAGTCTCAACAAGACCCATAGTGCCATCTGTGCATTCAGCAGCAGAATTTACTGCACATAGAGTAAGAGAAAGAGGAACTTTTAGTACAGCACAACAAGTGCTTTTAGTGCACACTATTTGGTAAATTTCACAATTCCGCTTAAACATTTATAGCTACCACAATTTTCAGAATGTCAAAGAACCCACAAGCTCCCTTTTTACTTGTGAGCTGGCATGATGATGCACTGTATGATGTCATTACCATTTGTCATTAGAGTGTCAGGTGATAGTTATGTACTGGTTACTCACCCAGATGTTTTTTCATAAAATGACTCCTCCACAAGCCCATAACAGTCGTCCGATATGAACAGAAGCTACATAAGAAAGGACGGATGGTCCCAGCTTTGTAGATTACATATTTGTTAATGCTGTTGAGGATGAAAAACACAAAGCACACACACATTTGGTAGGCATAATCAGCTCTTCAACAGCCAGAAACATGTTCAGGTTCTGGATAAAAGGATGTCATAGTTGTGTTATCATTCAATGCCTCAACATTGTATTGTTGAAATGCTAACAGTGTTCATTAATGATACTGTATTAGCATTCATTAGCATTTTAAAGTAATCTGGCAAAGTGCCGATAAATCAAAGTGCTCATGTAAGTAAGTTAAACCCAAATGTAGCAAGTATAAACAATGTTTGTTTTCTATATGAATTGGTGGCTTTAGTTTTGAACTGCAAAGGACCTTAATTAGGCAATGATAGAAGTAAATGTTGACTCTCTTAGGTCCTGAATTCCAACTCCAAATCACCAAAGTGTCTCCTTACTTGTGCTTTAGTGCTGCAGTAGACACATTATCCACCCTCTTCCTGATAGCTGCCAGGGCTGCATGGCTGCGCTCATGTGACCGCAAACCTTTCAGTGACATGAATGACCGTCTACACTGTCTGCATGTGTGTTTGTTGTCTCTCGATTCAAGATCTGGAGGCTCAGCATCAGTGGTGTTGGAGGGTGACGACATAGGACTCGGTGGCAAAGTGAAGGTCTGCACGGGTGTCATATTACTCTTGGCCATCTCCTCCACAGTTTCAAAAGTGGGCACTTCATGTTGCTCAAAGAGCTGAAAATGAAATACAGCATTAGTCAGCACATTTTAAATTTACAAGAATCAACAGTAAAAACAACCATATTGGCAACTTACTTCAATGGATTTGGGCTCTGATGTTGGCTCTGTGACAAGTGATGTCTTTGTCTCTGCATCCTTTGCCATCTTTTTCTCCTTTTCTCTGTGCTGATCCAGGTGAAGACAGAGTTTTCTAATCCCATTCATTTGTTTCTGGCAGTGGGAACATTTGTAAAGTCCTGTGCTCTTCTTTGATGCTTTCGATAACACAATGAAGTCCAATATTGAATTTGAGGTATGGAAAGTACTATAGTGGTCAACAAGCAGCTGAGATGAGTTAAATTCCAAGTTTGGACATATCTTACATTTGACACTTGCTCTTTCCTCAGATTTAGCTTCAGGTGGGTTTTTGACCTTGCTGTGTTTGTATTTTTTGTACTTCTCTAGCAACTTGTATGTGGTAAATCCATCTAATTTGTGAGTATTTTTGTAGTGACAATACAGGTATTTTCGACATGATCCGGTATATGAACAAATGTAGCACTTGTACAGCAACTCCTCGTTCTGTACCGATTGTGTGATTGATTGAGATGTCTTAGGGGTATCCAAATGGTGACTGAGGCCACCGTCTGCAGTGCTCGCTGCTAATGTCATGCTTGTCAAAGATAATGAGCTGCAAGAGCTGCGATCGGGTTGTTTTTCAATTTCAGCTGAGTTTTCAGAAGCTGTTGCCTTAGTCTGATCATGGTCCCGCTCACAGTGTAATTTAAAGTTCTTTAATGAAACGTGAACTTGAAGACACTTTTTACACATGTACCCTCTTTCATTAGAACCTTTCCCCAATGTACAGCTGACAATATTGGCTACAAGTATTTCCTCAGTCTGAAGTTCATCTGCTCTTGCTATTAGATCTGGATGTCTCATTTGGCAGTGAGTGAGAGTGCCATGGTGGCTGGCATTCACATAGGAACAAGTTGGACATTTGTACACTAATATTTTGTTTTCTTCAGTTGTTGTACTGGATTCACATGTCTCAGAGGTGTTTTCTGGTTGCTGAGTTAAAGGTTGGTCAGAAAGTACTGGTGCTGACTTCTCATGGATCTGCTTGTACAGTGGGGCAAAGCATTTTAGGTACGCTTCCTTTCCATGTTTCTTAATATAATGGCTTGCTAGATGCGTTTTTCCCAAATAGAAACTGGAACACAGGGTACAACTGTACAAACTCTGAGCCTTTGAAACAGATGCATTTTTGTGGCAAACATGAAAGTGTCGACTAAGTGCAAGTTTTGTGCTGCACTTATAGGTGCAATATGGGCACCTAATCACTGCAGACTTGTTACTCAAAAAAGAAGCTTTTGATACTGATCCATGATTACTGTAGATCTTATATTGTTTTATTTTACTTACAATTGCTGGTTTAGGAGCCAACTTAGGCTTGTTTGGCACAGTATTTGCAGCAGTCTTGTGATGGCCTTTTTCGCAGTGCTGGTTCAGCTTCTCTAGTGTTGCACAGACTTGTGGGCAGGTTTCACACATGTACCCACTTCGTCTCAAGCCAGGGCCTTTGCTTTTCAAACTGTCCTGCCAGTTGTGTAAATATGCTTCATCCAAGTAAAGACTGTCGGCCCGGGATGCAAGGGTAGGATGCCTCATTTGGCAGTGAGTGAGAACTCCTTGATAATTGGTGTTTATGTAAGTACAATGGGGACACTTAAAGACATGTATACGTGTTTTGATTTGCACTTGCTCCTTTTGTTTTTCTTCAAGATTTTCACTTGCAAAATCTTGGTGTTTCATTCCACAGTGAGTGTTGAGACCCCGCTGGCTTTGAAATGATGCAGGGCAGTAAGGGCACTGGACCATTGTTGAAGATGCAGCCTCATGAGATGAACCAGGGGAGCTGTCGCATTTGAGAGGCTCTTGGTAGGTGTCAAATGATACCAGCAATTTATTGTGGTCATCTACCTGCCTGTTTGCACTTGGCTTCTTGCTGTTGATGACATCCAGAACTGAGCCATCTTCTTTCACAGACCAGGGATGAACAGCACGGTAGTGGCGTGTGATACTCGACACCGAGCTGCCTTTAAATGAACATGCTCTGCATGAATACATCTTGGTTTCACTTTGTCCGGATTTTTGAGATGGTAAGCTGCCTTCAGTGCTGTCATCGTCGCTATCACCATGAGTACGCTTTGTCTGAAGTTTCATGGTTTTGGTCAAGCATGTCTCAGGACCGGCATATAACCGAGTAGTCACATATTTAAGGCTTAGTCTACGTCCTGGGTGATGTTCCTCATAGTGTTTATGGACTACCGTTGCTTTTTTGTGGGAGAAAACACAGAGGTCACAGTGGTAACCCGACTGTAAAGTTCCTCGTTTGAAACACACTCTTAAAACATCTGTGACTGAGTGATTTGCTTTGTGGGTTTTCCATATGTGTCTCTTCAAAAGATATGCATTTTGAGTTTTGTATGAGCATTTATGGCACTGAAGGTTCCTCTGCGTTTGTGAGGCTTTTATAGAGGGTGAGGCTGAAACTTTGTCTAGCTTCTTGGTTTTCTCCATATTTACTTTTTCCACAAAGGACACATGATTGACATCATGACTTGCAGTTGTTTTTAGGTGCGTAGTCTTTGTCTGTTTGAGAACCATAGAAGTGTACAAACGGACTTGTTCGCTATTAACCAGAAATCCACGATGTTTTTTTAGGTAATGCCGCATCACCTGGTTCACAGTATTTTGTCTATAGTTGCAAAAGTGGCAGAAGAACCTATCTTCATCACCGTCGTTTAGAAGAGGAAGAGGTAGATCAGTAGCAAAGGATAACTCCTTTGCTTGGGGTTTTGATTTTTGGATTTCTTCACAAATCAAAGTTGAATATTTAACAATATATTCCCTATTGGACTTAAAGCCTTGGTGAACTTGGGCTTGATGGTTCAATACTCCTTTGACAGATGGATTTCCATAGTTGCACTTATGGCAGTAGAACAAGTTTTCTGCGCATGCGTAAGCATTTAATGTGGCATCAGCCGTCTTACTGTCTTCATCCTGAAGTTCTTCCCTAAATTCCTCAACATGTTTACTGGTATTGGGATCAGAAGATGTGGTTATGGGTGAGGCCTCAACTTCACTTTGAAGTATTTTTTTCTGCATCTCACTGTGACACAAGATTGCTTCTGTATCTGCTGGTGCTTGTGCAGAATGTTTTGCGTTATGGTGGCCAACAACGCTTTTGATGTAGGTACTTGAATAACTGCAAAACTGGCAGTAAAACAATTTATTTGATGGACTGCAGGATAAATGGCTTGCTTCACTGGACATTTCCTTCTTATGTTTGGTGGGTGACTTCTCTGCTTTACATCTTTCTTCTGCACATTCCACTTTCTTAGTCTTGACTGACTCTGAATAGGTCTTAAAAGCTTCTGGTGTGTGCTTAGGACTTACCGAAGACAATGAAATATTCTTTTCCTGTGAAAGCTCAGTTTTGGGTCTTATTTCCTTTGAAGAATCTGAGATGTTCTTTTGAGCTGTTGATTTTTCTCTTTCTGTCACAGAGTTTGGAGCCTTATCAGGCGACATCTGCAAGGCTGAATTTGACTTCACCACAGCTAACTGTTTGATTTTGTCTATTGTGACAGTTTCATCTGGGTGGCTTTTTTGGTAGTGTACGTGCATAACAACAACTGACTTATGACTAAACTTGCACTTGTTGCAATGATACAATACTACGTCTGCACAACTGGAGGTGGGATGTTGGGGTGAAGGTGCATTTTTTACTTCCTTACATGGTGTATGGGCCCTCTCATTGCAAAACACTTGTGGTCTTTCAGGACTGGGTGTTTTTTCACTTGCATGTAACTGGGATGGTCCCTCTTGGCATGAAGTCACAGAATATCTGCAGTACATCAATGAATTTTCCACTTTATGTGTTGGGTGTTTTTCCATGTAATGTTCTTTCAATGTCTTCATTGCACTGGCGGTAAAAAGACACACAAAACATTTGAAAACCAAATGGAGTTCATGTGATTGCATTGTGAATACACTTGGGGCCTCTGGGTGATTTTCCATGTAATGTGTCTTTAGGTCAGCTACACTTAAAAACTCAACTGGACAGTCCAGGCAACGAAAGGTAGCACTCCGATCACTGGGATCCTGAATGTAGACAGGATTGTGTCTTATATAGGGGTGGTCATTCTGATAATGAGTAGCCAAGCGTCCAATGCTCACATCACTGTAATCACAGTGCTTACAGGAATAGTTGTCTGGGCTTTCCATGTCTCCTTGAATCAGATTAAACCTCTTTTCTTCTTCATCTTCACTAAATTCAAGTGAAAACTTTGTGTTGCATGGTGATTGAGGTTTACTTTTGTTTGCCGTCTCTTGAAGATTTTTGTCTTTCTTGTCCAACTTGGCTCTTTTAGCAGAAGAACTTCTTGAGCTATCATCACTGGTCCTCTTGCCAACATTGTTAGGAACTGCTTCTTTAACTTGTTCCTTTAGCTCTGGTGATCTCAGGTCAGTAAATATCTGGCGGTTATCTATTAAAAAACAATGAGGAGCCCTTTCCAAGACATCAATTGTGGGTTTTGCAGTGACTTTCAACACACCACTACTGTTGGGACTAGTGTCTGAGAGTGATTGTTGTAAAAGCAGGGTTCCTTTGGTGCCATCTCGAGGCAGCGGGCTATCAGCTAACTTCACTGGGAGTTTCCCATTTGAACCAGATGATGCCGGAGCCACAAAATATTTGGTGATGGTTTGCAATGGCCTCTTGTATGTTTTCATATCCTTCGATGAGTTATGTGTGCATTTAGTTTCTGAGGTAGGCATGAATGTAAAAGCAGGGGATGTGTCTGTTGCTCTTGCCGTTTCCTTATGAACTTTGGTCTCCCGGTCTTCAGGAATTATTAGATTTTCTGTCACGTTCCGACACTCTGTTGTGTGTTTGTTAAGAACATCCCAACTACAAGTTTTAAAATCACAGTGCTGACATACAAAGTTGTTTTCCAAACTGCTGATGTTGTTTATGTCAGTGTTGGCTTTGTTAGTCCCATTGTTTTTTAATCCAGCATCTCTGAGTGCAACATCAATATCAAGGCCATGCACCTTGTTTAGGTGTTCAAAAAGGTAGACATTGGATTTGAAGATGAGTGGACAGTGACTACACTGGAAAGACTTGATCTGGGATTCATCTTGATTGTGTGTCATGTGGCCTGAGGTGGACAAGTACTTTGCATCTGGGGAGGGGGAATAGCAGGTAATGTTAAATACCTAATATAATCCACTACATTAAATCAACTCTTGACATTTTCAGAGAACTGGCTGCATTAATACCTTTTTGCATCTTGCATTCCTCTCTAACCCCGAGCCTTAAACAGAAAGACACAGCTGTGACAAACCTACAGGGATAAAAGCAAACATTATTGCATTCTGCAAAATATAAAAGCAGCGCTGTATATTTCGTTACTCAACAAGTTGAGTGCACGACTGCAGGTTTGTATAGGGATTTTTAAAATGAAACATTATCAACGACAGACATTCCGATCTTCTCAAGCACTAGAGACAGGTCCAAAAGGCTGTCCCACGGGTCAGCAAGTTAAGCAAAACTCAGGACATCGCCATCAGTTAGGAACGTTCAACAGGAAGGAGACGTAAAACGACTTTAGGCCACTAACTAACTAAACTGACAGACTCTCAACCACACAATCCAAAGAAAAAGTGGACACACAACATAAAGTGCGAAAATACTCTGTAAAATGATGTACTCACGCATGCCAACAAACACAGGATAAGGATTAGGAGGCAATGTTTTGAATCGCTGATGTTGATAACGTGACTACACCACACAGTTCCGCCATTTTTCCCGCGAGTACTCCTCTGTATGGTTTATGCTTCCTCTCCAAATACATGTCTCCGGATTTCATCTAAAACTTCACTTCCGGCGACTGTCAATAAACCTTCAAAATAAAATTAGACGCGCTCATAATGCTGAAGTTAAAAAAGCACACTCGATTTCACTCTGCACTAGAGGAGTCTTTTTGTAATGCTAATGAAAATTAGATTAATTCAGGCCAACTAGTATCTAGCCCGTATTAGACTGGGTTTCTTCCACAGCTACTTTGGGTCTATGAACCCATAATAAAATTAAAAGATGAAGGCGGAACTTTCCAAATGTTATAGCGGAGCAGAAAAACGCTTTCTGTTCAACTTAGACATAATACAATTACGCGTTTTTTTTACTGAATGTAATTATAGAATATGTAATAGTGTAATACTTTTTTTAAAAAAAGCATGTCATGTCTTGTTTAGTCCTTCAGCTGACGTTATGATTACAGAATAGATCAAACCTGTACAAATACATATTAATAAAAAAAATTATGTATCAAAAAACGGAAATAATCTAAAAATAAAATCCTGTTATACCATATTGTTAACAAAATTAGAGTGTAAAACCTAATGTCATACACTTTATTATTTCATTGCAGCATCTCATATTTCAAAGATGAAATAAAACAACAAAACAAAACAAAACAAAACACTAGTGCTTTTATTGAGAAATCTGCGACAATTTTGACCGGAAGTGCTTATGTTTTATGTTGGGGGTAAGTGTCAAAGAACGGGAAAATAAATATATTGGCTAAACCTTAATTAAAACAACAGATAATTAACAAAGTGCTGATACAAAAACCAGAGCCTAAACTTTAATAAAGAGTAATATGCACCATCTGGCAGTTATGTTTTTCTCCCAACCCACCGCACCCTCGTCCAATCCGGTAGGTGGCCGCGGTGTGCCTTTGAGCTTGTTTGCCAACTGTCGCTACACTCACTGTAGAAGAAGACAGTTGCTGAGGAACCCCCATCCCCTTTTCAGTTCTTTCGTAAGTTATTCGTGGTATTTGTTTTTCATATTACTCCACGGTGTACGGATTAACAAGCCACCTGACTCTAAAAATAAAATATATAATATATGACAATAAAATAATATACATAATATACTATAACTAAACGCAACACGTAACTCCCGTGAAAGGAATTTGAAAGAACAACAATTAAAACGTATCATGCCGCAAAGCATTGGAACTCGTGTGTTTTTCAACAAGTAGGTTGTTTAGTGTCAACAGATTTAGATTTCCTTCTCTGTGCCTGTCAAGTGGTTCCGAGTAGTATTTCCACCGGAGCAATATATCGGGCGTACCACAACAGGAAAGCTCTGCAGCAGTACAGCGGTGACCAAACACACAACCGTGCAACTTAGGGGCTTGGTGCTCTTAAATGTTATACATTGTCTTCTCTTACCCACCCTGTAAGTTTTACTGTATTCAACATCGATACAAATCATTTCAATAGCTTACGCTGGTGTTAGCAGCAGCGTTGGTTCATGTCACTATACCCGCAGGGTTAAATGAATGGAATAATACGTGTGCTGTTTTCTATGTGACTGTATCTACCGACAAGCTCACACATTTTTCAAACGTTTTCCCAGCACCAGCTAATATAACCTCACAGAGTGTTGTAATACTTACTTCTATAGCTACGCTACACGCACATGAATATCTCAGTCATTGTGCAGCCGATTCATACTGGTACAAAAGGAATGCCTGTTGCAGCAAATCAGTCCTCTTCTGTGAAAACCGCAGTGACAAAGCATTGTGTGTGTGTGTGTGTGATTATTTTTGTGCTCAGGGTGACGCTTTCTGTGGGAAAAACAGATAATGTCAGTCTGACCTCAGGGAAACACCATGCTACCTGCCAAGCTGACCAGCCAGTTAACTCTGAATGCCCTGTGGAGGATTCATCATGGAACTTATTATCCTTGTATCTACTCCCTGTCAAGCTGCCTCCTACGCACAGAAGGAGAAAGGAGTAGGGCTGGTCTGTACTCAGATTCCAGTGTGTTGAGAAGAGTGTTTTACAGCCAGAGTGCAATCCGCCCATCACTTAAACTAAGTGAAACCCAGCAATATGGGAGAAGATCATTCAGTTTGTCAGCTGCTACAATTGTGAATTCAGCACCAGCGTCTGTCCAGCCATACCTCCGATTGATGAGGCTGGACAAACCTATTGGTTTGTACATTCATTTGTACTGTATATGGATATAATATACATGAAAGTGTGTGTGTGTGTGTATGAAAGTCTAAAATTATTAACTAAAGTAAAGGTGAAGTAAACTTCTTCATACCTTTGTTTAGATGCTAATCTCCAGTTCAGTTCACTTCAGTTATAGTGTGTCTGTGTGCTGTAGGGACATGGCTGCTCTACCTCCCATGTATGTGGAGCATTGCTCTGGCTTCCGACCCAGGATGTCTCCCACATTTGGGCATGCTTACCCTGTTTGGTACAGGTGCTCTTCTGATGAGAGGAGCTGGCTGCACCATCAATGACATGTGGGATAAAGACTTTGACAAAAAGGTAAATGACGCAAACCATTCACCCATTAGTATTTACAAAGAATGATACTTATTAACATGCTGATCATGTTTTAAAGCTGTGTCTTTTACTTACCTGCATCACTATCCCTCACAGAGTCACTGTCAACACAGACCATATTACTATATCAGCACAAGAATTATAAATATCTAATATGATGATGTTTTGGTGCAGGTGTCCAGGACAGCCACTCGACCCATTGCATCGGGACAGATTTCACAGATGCAGGCACTTGTCTTCCTAGGAGGACAGCTCTCTCTGGCACTCGGGGTTCTCTTGTGTCTCAACTATTATAGGTGATCTTAATGTTTTCATTATATCTGATTTAGAGAAGATTAACCAAATAGTGTTGGTAACACTGCCATAATTTGGGGTTTAATACTCCCTGAGGATACAATAATGGTACTAAAAGAACAGGTTCAGAATCTTCTATGTTTTTGTTGCTGCTCCTCTTCTTGCAGCTCAACGTGGAGACACTGTTTAGAGAAACACATAGCAGAACTGTAACAGTGGAAGATACTAATTTGATTTGTCTCTCCTAGCCTTCTATTAGCTTCAGATAAACTTTTGAATATGTTATTCGCAACACAAGGACTCTTAATTTTACCAGCCATCACTTACACTGCAAACACATTTAATGGCCAGTGTGAACAGGAGTAATAACAAAAGCAGGAAGAATGACCACTGTTCATTTGGCATGTAACTGTTGTCTTAAGGATTTGTCCTCTGAATATACACTGGATCAAACAGTTTACCAACTGACTTTTAAAATTACCTAATGAAGAGTTACGGTTTTTATAATGTTCTTTGCAGCATAGCTTTGGGTGCTGCTTCATTATCTCTTGTCATCACCTACCCACTGATGAAGAGGATTACTTACTGGCCACAGTTTATTTTGGGTATGAACTCTTTAAGATTATCCTGTGTACTTTCCCCCATCATTAAAGCTGAAGTTGGTCTCATGTTCCCTCTGGAACTTCTATTTAGGCCTCACTTTCAACTGGGGGGCATTGCTTGGCTGGTCTGCTGTCAAGGGCTCCTGTGATTGGTCGGTGTGTCTTCCACTGTATTTCTCAGGAGTGATGTGGACGCTTATATATGACACTATATATGCACATCAGGTAAAGTAGGAGACTCCACAGTTTCCACAGTTTCTCCACAGTTATCTGTGCTTTCTGTAAAGTATTCTATCTAAAGAAACATCATAGAAAGTTGCTTTTCATCATTTATGATTGAAATTATCTACTGACTACTGATTAAATTATTAACTACTGATTAATAATTTAATCAGTATATCAGTCAGTATTCTATATTTACCAAATTATCCAATCATCCGTTTTTACTCAGCACACAGCTCCAGCAGCTGGTGGCTTAAGCAGCATTTTATGAACATGTTTGGCTGGAATCTAACAGATGTTTAGATGTCTAACTGTGAGTAAACTCAGTGTTTGGTCTGGAGATCTTGTTCGATCTGCAAATACATTCATATGATATCCATAGAAAAAGACAAATGATGATTATTATATGCAGTTACACTCATGAAATTAAAAAAGGGGTGATGAGAATGTCTTGTCCATGTCACACTGCAGTGTTGCAATGTTGTGTTGAACTGTGGGTTCAATGTGAAGCTGATGCCTATTATGAAAAGAGAACTGCAGCAGTGAAACTGACACATGCCACTGCGATAAATAAGGTTTACTAAATTAAGTATAGTAAATGTTTAATGTCATACAATTGCAATCTAGGGTTTTCAGATTACTGTTTTTGTTGGGTCATCCTTGGGAGTTGGGTAAAAGGGGAGCCACTTTTATGTTATGCGCAAGTTTCTCCTAGGGGTGTAACATTCTCATTTTCACTCTTAAGTAGAACGAAAGCTGAATGCCTCACATTTTAAAGCAGGATAACACTGACTGAGAACTCTGGTCTTCCTTTGATAACTAGGATAAGGAGGATGACGTCAAGGTAGGAGTCAAATCTACTGCACTGAGGTTTGGGGAGCAAACCAAACCTTGGCTGAGTGGCTTCACGGTGGCCATGATATCAGGACTGGTTGCAGCCGGAGTCAGTGCTGAACAGACTGTCCCTTACTATGCTGTATTGTCCACAGTGGCCATTCACCTAACGCATCAGGTGAGGGACGTGGTGTTATACAGTGTAGTCTAAATGCTTGCTAACAAAGGGTTAATTATTACGTATAATTTATTCCACAATTTTTCACGTAAATATGTAAATGAATATCATGTGTAACAGGTCATTTTAGCTATTATTCTAACCACAAACAAGAGTTTTCATTAATATGTGGTGTTTGCTATCCTCTCCTTTAGATTTACACTTTGGACATTAATAACCCAGAGGACTGCTGGAAGAAGTTCGTCTCAAACAGAAACCTTGGACTGTTGTTATTCTTAGGCATTGTTGCCGGGAATTTGTGGAAAGAAAGAAGAGAGACTTTGCTGCAAAATGAGGAAGAATTCAGATAAGTGAGACAATCAGCACAAATGTTATTGTATTACATGTACAGTAAATTGCATACTACAGCATTGCATGATATCTTTGGGGATTTTTACTCTGAACAAAAGCAACAAAAGATTCTTATATGCTGTTTGTAAAAATCCATTTTAAGCGGACAATAAATTGATAAATAAAATACTTCCTAGTAAAGACAAACATCATTTGCTTCAGGAACATTGTGTCATAATAAACATGCACGATTGTGGAAATTGTTGTTAATATTGTTGCTTAATAGACCTCTAAGCTGCATTAAGTAATTTTTACCACTAGGGAGCAGAATGATCCCAAAACAGTGGCCACCTTACAAAGTATAGACTGGTCTTTTTTTTACCAATATCTGGGACTTTTGCTTGATATTTTTTACACAAGTCACTGGTTAGCTTCAGCTCTCTGGTGGGTAATGTACACTCAGGTCTCTGAGCTTGTTTTACAAAAAACAAATGCAGTGGGACATGAGTCACAGTCAACCATGCAAGACATATGCAGGTTGCACAATCAAAAGAGTAATTAAAGAGGATGATGCTGTAGCTGTTTCTTAGTTTGGTGCTCATCTATGTTGTAATGAATAGAATATGTGATTTAATGTAGACTAAAATTATAAAACCTATCTTCAGTTCCTGCAAGCAGAGACAAACCCTTCCTCAAACACCTAAGACCAGTTCATTTCACAAAGTGGCCACTAAAACAGAGCATCATTTCCATTTGCTTGTAAGACTTCTCAAATCAATAAATCATTTCCATTTTTCCCTATGCAACAAAATTCAAAGAGTCAGAAAAAACAGCGACAAAGAAAACAAATACAGAAATACACTTTGATGATTGCAGATTCCCCATATTGAGACTAATAGAAAATTCATTCATCAATCTTAATGACATAATGCCTTTATATATCAAATCTGTAGGTGTGTCTGTTTACATAGCTACATTAGGTTGGTGTTGAGTTTCTGTAAGATAAAAAGAAGCATGACATTAAGAAGTGGAAACAGACCTATGTATGTTGTGGACAAAAGTCTCAAACCAGACATATTTCTTATTTCTACTGCTATAACAATACAAGAAACTATCATTTGAGTGTTTATCCAGCTTAACACAGTGTGTATTTTCCTCCATGTTGGTGAAAGTTTAAGGCACATGTGCTTGTGGATATAATAATCTGCTTTCACCATTGCTGCCCAGGTGTAAAATCCCACAAAGTGACCTAAGTGCAAGCCGTGCCACCACAGAGAAAAACTAAAAGTCATGAATAATGGGAAGCGTTTGCACCTCATATACACCACTCTGCGCAGCCACAAGGCTGTTGTGGTGTTCCATCGACGGGCAAACTCTGATATGCGGCTCGATGCCTCAGTGGTCCAGATATCCCCATCTGATAGTCCACCCCAGTCTGTGGAGGCTCCTGATGAATTTTCCCAAAAGCCAAACCCAGCTGCATTATTGAGGCATTCACTGATCCTCCAGTGAGAATAATACTGGATCCTTAAAACCAAAGCTAGACCCCAAACCTTCAGGACGCCATAGAGAATGACACAATTAGAAGGGTTATAGGTGTTATATTTCAGAAAAAATACAAGACAATACCTTAAACACTCCAACAATAACACCTGCAGCAGCTTCAGGAAGACCACACCCAGTGGATTAGGTGGAGGCTTCGGTCTGATTTCTGTCATGAGAGACACAAATCGGCTGTAGGAGCACAAAGGACCACCAAGCTGTGTGGTGAAATTTAGGATGTAGCTGCTAAGAGAGAGAAGCATCACACAACCCGTGGTTTTGGAGGAAGAGTTAAATAGAATGACTTGTTTCTCCTGGAGGTCCATGGACACTGAGGTGATTCTCTGAGTTAGAAGCATCAAAGAGGAAACAGCCAAAAACAATCTGGAAACACAAGTTAAAGAAACAGGTATTACCTGTTAGACCCCCTGGAGCAGACAGCATAATAGCATTTAACAACCTTGGTTTAAAGTTCATCCTTAATGGTTTTTTAAGCTCCAGGACAGCCAAGGTCTGTAAGATTAAAAACAGCTGATGGACAGCAAAGGTTTACATTCTGAAAGCAAATTCTTTTCCAGCAGATGTTTTAGTACTTTAGGCACGATCAATGCATCTTAAAGGACAGGGATTATTATTATTTATATTTTGTTTTGTTTCTATCAACAGATCTTGTAAAAACACCAGAACCAACAACATTTTAGTCCGTCTCAGTAGTTTCAGACTTTCAGAATTTGCTTGTGGTTCTCTCCTGCCATGACTTGATTCTACTGAGAACGTGCCAAAAAACTATAATTAAATTGAAATAATTACATAAACTACATGGGCACTGCAGTTTTTGCCAATTGTTATCCAAATAGGATGAAGAAGTTCCTTTTTAGTTATCTTTTGAGTATTTGCAAGCAACAGGATGATTTATGAGGTATTGATGAATGAATAAACTATAGTGCACATCCTTATAAGAATGGAAAATATTAGCTGGTGAATCCATGTTGATACTGATGTGTATGGTTTTTTAAAAAAAAAAAATGTATCAGGTGAAAATTGTTAGTAGAGTTGATTCAATGTCGCACCTTTAAAATTAACCATTGACTGCTAAAATGCAAAGCATGAAGCTGTCAGCTTACATACAGATGTGCTCAAATAAGGTCCGTACCTGATGCAGATAGGCTCCTGCAGGTAGTACTCTCTGTACTGTATAAGCAGGTGCCAGGAGGTTTGCCATAACATCTGGATAGCAAACACCCAGGCATGGATACAGCTGGGATCCACAGTGCACACAAGCAGGATAAAGACAAAACTGGAGGTAAACAGAATTGCACTGTAGATGCCCATCGTGATGACTGCCAGGAGACAGCCTCCAACCAAAACATACAGGTACCTGTAGACAGAAATCATGGTGACTGCTAGACCTGCAACAATGAATCAGTTGGTCAGTTCTCTCTGAGCTTTTTTGATTTCTAGGTTCTCTCCGAGTGATGCACATATCACAGGCCTCACTAGCACTAGAGCACATCTTTTGCTAATCCAGCATTCGAACAGTGGATTATATGCAGAATATTTAAAGGTGGTTGTACTGGACTGTAGGTCATGTGTTGCACAAATTAAGGATGAGTGGATCTGATCAAGAATGTGATTCCACTTTTCCTGTGGTAGCTCAGTAACCAGCACCATCTCCCATCAATTTTCTGCAAGAATCCCTTAATTAAAAGAGTCAGTTTGGATAAAGATAGAGGCGATGAAGAGTTTTTACTGTAGATCTCCAGTTAAAAAATATATAGTGGCGCTTTGGTGAAGAGGGTCTGGGGTTTTGAGGAAACTGCTTTTGTACAAAATGTCTAATTTGAAAAAACACGGTGGATGCCAAGTGAAAGGCTAAGCTAAATATATTGATAATCTGTGACCACCAAGATCATCCATGTTCTTTATGCCTCTGTTAAACTGAATACCAGAAGTACTGTCTGTCAATGAAGGTTGAACATAAAATCATTAAAAGAGAAGCATGAGTGGAGGCCCGGTGCATCACTGAAGGTAGGAGACAGTGGCAGTTAAGAGTATATAACAACAAGTACAAGTGTGCAGATAACTGTTTCATTTGAGCCCCAAAATGGTGTTAATCACCTAGATTATGCATCCAATATATATTTTCTGAATGATACATGCCCAGTAGTATTGTGTGAAGCAGGGGAACCCAGGAGCCTTCATATTTTTGTCAGCTGTTCTATGGTCTCCTCACTCAGGCGGTGAATTTGTCAAGTCATTGTATTTAAAGAACATATATATAAAACGCAAAACAAATATCTAGGAAGTTGTTTCTAGAAAGAAACACAAACATAGATAAAATACTGAAAATGTTCTTTGTCAGTAACTAACTAACTGACTTTTATTTTCTTGTGTTCCACTTGTACAAGTCAAACTCCACTATTTAAAAATATTAAAAAATACCTTTACTGAAGAATGTGACTTATTTTAGAGTAATAAGGCTGCCAAAGTAACAGTGCATTGGAATAAATAAATAAAAATCATTTTGTATTCACTTACCTGTATGTCAAGGAGAGATATCCTCGTGAAGCAAGAAAATAAAACAAAAAGGAGAATGGAAGTGAAAAACATTGATGCATTAACAACAGATGATGTTCCCACAGCCAGTTCATCGAAGCCATATCTGAGTCTCTGGGTGAAAGTCACAGACTGGATAAAGCCTCTGACAGCAGATGTTTGATGTAGATTGTCCCATTAAAGAGGTGAAATGTTTATTTTAACCAGACCGACTCTCTTTGCCATTCCACTTGTGGTCTGCATTAAAGTACTTTCTCATATTTGCTATTGTGCAGTACTGATAATAGTTATTCTCTTTATTTAACAATATCTGTGGTGTGGGATACAAAAGCATTTTGTTGGTCCATATTTCAGTAACTCTAACGACCACAAGCAGCCTGTTGTTTTGTGTTTTCTTACTCTGTTCAGTTTTTATTTCCCCAAATCAAACAGGAATTCTGTTTTTTTTTTGATTATTCATCATGTATTTAGTTTTCTCTCAAACCTGATCTTAATATGTGTTATAGGCAATTATGAAAATCAACAAAGTACATTCAATCAAATACTGTAATTTAGTACAGCTTTAAGGTGCTTTACTTGAGTATTTTAAATCAATGATACATTATACTCGGCAGCATATTAGAGGGAACTATTGTACTTTTTACCATGCATTGTTAAAGAATGAACCAGTGTCACAGAACATTTTTCTACCTCGTACAAAAGCCAGTGTGTAGTTGTGGCTCTTTATTAGGCACCACTGGACTATACTAACTGACTGACCGCACATAAAGCAGTTAAACTGGTTCCACCTCAAGCAGCTATAACAGTATAATACTACTGACACAATGTTGTATCAGTATAAAGAATCCAATAGTTATAATAGAACTATTATTCTTATACTTATCCTGATAAAATGTCTACTTTTAAGTAGCATCATTTATGCTACACAGTATTTTTACTGTAGTGCCTAATTAAAGACCACAGTACCCCCACCACTGATTGTAGAGCTGCTTAATCAGCTCTGTCCTTCTGTGGCTTTAGTCAGCAAGGCAGGTATTTTGTTTTTCATATCTGAGGCTTTTAGTCTTGTAGCTGTTGGCATTATTAGGAACTGTTTCTGAAATGACAAAAATTAGAAACAGCCAACAGTAATGCTTTGTTTGTGTTGCAAAACAACAATCTGCAATCAGAGTAAACAAAGAAAGAGATAGAGATAGAAAGGTAGGTCAAGCACTTGCACTCTGATGTTTTATACCCTTTAAGTTACTGAAACTTTAACACTTTACAGTGTAATTGCACATGAACAAAGCATTAATACAACATACAACAAATGCAAGTGAGCCTTCTCCCCACTTAATCAAAAACAAGAACAGGTCTCATCAACTCTTTCAATCTCATTCAAGGTTTTATTCACATGCAAACTGGTTTGTCACTGCTTGTTGGTATTAGTAACAAACAAACAATCACATATGTAATTAATCTTTTAAAATAGTGGCAGGTTCTGAGCCACGGCATGCTTCTCTTATTTTAGATATCAAACGATGTTTGTATTTGAGAGGAATGTAAAAGTAAAGAATAACACAGCATTTAAAAACAGATTTCATCCACGCAGCATACAGGTCACTTCACTTTGACACTAAACTATATTTTTGACTATCTGGATGTCATCTGAATCATATGTTTACAATCCGATTAGTAAACTATTGGTACAATACTAAGGTGGAAATTATAACTGACAGAGGTAGGTACAATAGGCTGGAGTAGGATGTTTTGAACTGCCCTTAAGAAATGACCAAACAGGTCTGACTTGTTAAGCAATATGTTTGTGCCAAGGGGCACCACTGAAACAAACATGTTCGAATGTAGCACAACCTATCAGTACTTGCCTGATCTTCTCTGAGGATTAACTAATTTCCTGTACCCTGGAATGGTGTCTGACTCATGTATGAATGCAGCTGCAACACAATAACTGTCAACAGCAATGATTTAAGGGAGCCAGAACAAAATCCCTTTCTAGGAAACCCTGTAACTTCACTGTAATCCGTCTACGGTTCACAAATTCTGAGAAGAGAAAGGATGGGTAATAGAAAAAAAGTCATGATATTTCAGGGTTTGTGATGGGAGCTGTTGAGCTCTCATGGTTCATTTGATGCTATGAGACAGCACATGTCAATAATCACATATATATGTATGTATCATGTATATCCATCGCTTTTTTTCAGGACTCCTCCAGCTGTTGCCTCTGATAAGTAAAGACACACTAACACTGCACAGTTTGTCATTTTATAATACAACTGGATTAATGGCAGTAGTTGAAGTGTATAGAAAAGAATCAACGGCCGCTCTGGTAGTTGCTCTGTCAGTCTGTTAAGACATGCAATGCTTTGAGCTAAAGACTTGCATGATAATTATCAATTTTAGTTAAATATATAGTACCGCTTACAAAAGTATTGACCACCATCATGACACCATCATGATTAAATGTGTGCGTCAAACTTCACAGCAATCCCTTTACATTACACTCAAAAACAAAAAAAACCTCGCACTAGTGTCAGAGAAAGGTCAAAGGAAAATAAGTAGGATCCTTCATTTGGGAATCAAGGATGTCTGGGCAAAACTTCTGAGAAATCCATGTGACAGTTGTTGAGATTTTCAATCTGAGCCAACTTGGTGACCAACTGACCTAGTCATATCTAGAGCGGTACTGTTAGCTTTACCTTAAAATGGTATTCCTTGTTGTCTGCATATGTTTGTGTTAGTGTTTATTCAGTATTAGTGTAGCATTTATGTTCTTATCTCTTTTAGATTTAGTACATAGTACAATTTTCTCAGTGACACAATATTGTTCCTGGTTTAACTGCTGCCAAAAAACTAGCAGCAACTTGATGAACTTTACAATACTATGAATATGTCACAGTGGTATTCAAATCCTTTCCCACGTGTTCAGTTTAGACACGAATGATATCTCTCTCCTAGGAATTTCCACCTGTCAGATGAGGTCTTTGAATGTTTAGCAGTCTAATCCTCTAACAGCAAAATGTAGGAATTTTGGTAGAGTGGTTTGTTTAGATTTTGGTGAGAAATCCAGTCTTGACCTGGCTTCTCAGCTGACATGATGATTTTTAGATTATAAGACCTTAACGATCAGAAACGTCAGTCTCCAAAAGTAGAATGGGAGTCAGAGCCATCAGCAAACAAGCTCCTCCACTGCACTTTACATCCCTGTCTTGAACTTGAATTGTGATACAATATATTCTTTTGCTATCTCACTCTCCCAAAGTAGTTGAGCCTACAAAAAGCTAAATGGAACAAATACACCAGATCTGCTAGAAAAGCAATTTCAGTGGCTCATTTACCTTGGTACAAAACCTAAAGGGCATCAGGTGAGTTTGATTAAATAAAAATAAACTGTCTTGGCACAGTCCTCCAGTGCAGACACTGATCTATTTACTTTCTCTATGTAGCCATTGCTTGGACACATGCCTCCCTGAACTCTTACTGTGGATGTAGCATTAGTGACTGGATCCTGGTGTTTAGATAAATATCCTGTTTGTAGAGTTCCCATGTGTAGATTGAAATGTTTTTTCTCATCTATATTCTCCAGATACTTTCTTGTATCTCATCTACAGTCTCCCTCCTGGTAACACCTAATTGTTCAGGAACATGGCAGGCTACCATGTCACTTCCGTTTGCACCCTGACATTTTCCTCAACTTGCAGGTCAGATAGACTCCATGTTTGCCTGTATAAGCAGAGTTTGTGCTTGCTCTTCTTTTCTCTCAACTGCCAGCACACCTGGAGTGTTCCCCTCTGGAATAGCAGGGAGATGGAGTTTGGCAGTTTTGTTGATAATCCGGCACTTTCCAGTGGTGTGTATTAGGGCTGTGATTCGCTGTGCTTTTGTCCTGATAACACACAAGTTTCAGGTTATACTCCCTTGCTCTCTTTAACAACTTCTTAAGAATATGTTAATGCTTTTCTGTCAAGCAAATCATCAATGACATTCACAAAACTGTCTAGACCTTCAGTGTTCTGCATGATAACTCTCTGAAACACTTCTTATGATTTCAGACATTGGAATTTGTACCTTGCTATGGGGGTGAACACCTTTGAGCCTTTGTTACCAAGTTTTATCTGCCAACAGTCCTGATTAAGGCACAGAAAGGTACTTTGCCTTTGGCACATGGGGAAACTACTGCCTCAACAGTCAGCTATGGATGGAGCACCTGTTTGATGTCTCTCCAGAAGCTCTATTTTGTCTCACCCATCTTAGATACTTTGACGCCTCTTCTCCTGTGAAGTGAAGGAACATTTGCACACTGTACTTTACTGTTGTATAGAGGCTTTAGCACACACCCAAGGGACAGGAGAAATGAGTAAGAAGGAGGTTGGCATTAGTCAGTGTTCAGAAGCCTAAGCCAGGTACACAGTGTGTCACCTGCAGGGTTTCAGGAGTTATACCTGTCAAAAAACAAACAAAAAACTAAAGAAGACAAAACGAGTACTGTTTTTCCTGTTGTCAAATTGGCCCCTGTCCATTTTTACGGTGTTGAATCCCAGCCTAGGATCAGTTATTTGTTACTTTAGAAAAAGGCAGAGCTATCTGTCCATCAGACAACTGTGCATGTCACAGAAGCACAACAGCCAAAGAACATCGAAGGAAAAACCACAAAATAAGGTTTAATTTAATTGTGATCCAGAACACAAATGGCAGAATGGCAGAACATCAACATCAACAACAGCACTCCTTATTTCCTACGGGTACGTGAAGGCACAAAAGCCAAGTCTATGGAAAGCCGCCCTTGCTTGAGGGCTCTCTGGCATAGGTTTTACCACTTCATGCATATTTATATTATGCAAATATCTATGATTCATAAAAGACGGGGTGTGTGTGGTTTGCCCTTGAAAGATCTCAACGTCTGAGTTAGTGTGATGCATTTACTGTTTCAAATATAAAATTGGAATAAGCACCACGTATGTGTCTTTATTGGTCACTCGGTAAATGCTGAGGAGGTCCGGTTGTTCCTGTCTGTTTTCTAGCGCTCACCTACTATCACTGAGCACACCTGCACATCTATTAAAGCCAGCGAGGGCTCACTGTTCAGGGTGGACTTCGTACCTTGTTCCTGAAATATCTCCAGAGTGATACTTCTACTATTTTTTCCCCTCCTTGGTCAATGAATGGGTGGGCACGTGAGAAAGTTTAGCAGCTGTTTGACCGGGGCTCCTCGCAGCGTCACGCAGCATCTCCGCTCCGATTGGCCCGCTCTTGTGCAACTGTGCAGTTGTATAAACTCTGCAGTTTTGAAGGAGTTGGCAGAGTCTCCTGCAGGGATCGCATCAGTCTGAGTGGGGGGAATCTCTGTCGCTGAGCGAGGGGAGGACAAGGCGTCACCAGTTTTTGCAGACCTGTCTTGCAAAGTGATTTAGAGATGCAGAGCTGCGCCAAGTCCTGGGGGATCTTCTTGGCCAAGTCGGTGAATCCCAGCGCACCGTGCAGGCATCTGAGTGACAAGAGCCGCGTGGTTTGGAAACTTCAGTGCAGGATCCGAAACAGCGGGGCATCCCTAACAACAGCAGCTCGGGGTCTGAGGACGTCTGCAGCCGTCTCCTCCAGACAGATAGAGAGAATATTACCCAGACATGATGATTTTGCAGAGAGGCACATTGGTCCAGGTGAGAGGGAGAAGAGAGAAATGCTGGATGCTCTGGGACTCGAGGTAAGATTAACCACTCATATCCAAAATAAATTCGGCGCAAAAACATGGTTTCCCCTTTAGTAAACCTTAATTTCAGCACAAAAACTTATCGTACAGCAGTACATTGATATTATTTTGTATTTATAGCTACGTTTTTGGCTTTTTTATTTATGAAAATGCTATTTTTAATCCCACAGTCGGTCGACCAGTTGATCGAAAACACAGTCCCAGACTCCATCCGTATGCAACGGAGTATGAAAATGGACGATCCAGTCTGTAAGTTGTACCTTTTTTATTTGAAATATATTTGGTATTGATATAACAACCTCATTATGTGACCATAACATCCCAGCGTTGAAAGCCTGCATATTCAGCCTCGATGCAATAGCAGCAAAGCCGATTTAAAATGCTAAATGTCATCAAAATGCACGTAAAAACATTGGATTTATCCCATTTAGTCCTCCTGCTGCTGTGCACGGTGAGGTTTTCCCCACATGAGACGGGCGTTAAATGAAGACGAGTGAGTGGCTGAAATGTAGGTTGCACCTCTATTGTGTGCTGTGGAGCGCTCTCCCCTGTTAAGTCTTCCTTTGAACATATTTGGAGTTGTTTTTGCGAAACTCGGCGAGCGGCACCAATCTCCTGTTGGGAAGCCGATGCTCATAGGATGGCAACTGGAGTGTAAAGTTTAGCCTTGAGCTCCGGTCCCAAGTCCAGTTCAATCTGGTTACAGCGTTCACATTACATCACAGCCGAGGGGGTTCCTAATAAGGTGACTTGGATATGTTTTGCATTGGATTTGCCTGAGTGTGGTTTTTTTCTTCTCTCCTGTGTAATATGTGTACATTTGAGCACCAGATACAACCTTTACTGGCAAACCAGTGTGTTTTGGCCTATTCCCTGGAAAAAGAATACGTGGGTGGTTTTATTAGAGAGGATTTCCTCTAAACAGTGCAAGAGATGAGGAAGTGAATAAATTAGTAGCAGATATAATCTCTGTGTACAGTCCTGGTGAAAGCTGAATACATTATGGCTGACCTCATAAATGATATGTGTTTCTAAATGCAGATAGATTCCTGCTTAGGTTGAGGCTTATGTTAATTTAGGAGCTGTTATCATGTTGTCCCTATTTGAGCGTACAGATGTGCAGAATCAAAAGAGCAAAGCAGGACTTAACATCACATGAAACTGCAGTCCTATGCAACATCACATTCAAAACAGTAAAAATTTCCCACATTGGGATGAAATCTGTTCTGTTTTTATTGATTACATGTGAGACAACTCATCCACATGATCAGCCAAAGTCATCAGTCACTAAGTTTATTCACTTTTAATCACAGTTGGCTTCAAATCAGCAGAATTTTTGAAAAAGAATAAACGCCAAATAACATACTTAAATGTAATATTACTATCGGTTAATCAGCCAAGTATGTTCTCAATTAATTCATTAATTGTTTGGGTATAGAGACTGGATAAACATCCTGTCACATGGTATTTATTTAAAGGTATTTAATTTACTATCACGTGAGGCAAAGAAAAGCAATACATTTTTCAAGTAAGGAGCTGAAACTAGAAATTTCACTGCCCCCTCCACCAAAATAAATAAATAAATAAAATAACTGAAATGATTATTTAGTTACTAAAATCATCTCAGCAAATTCATGTTTGAATGACAAACATATGTTTCACCTACCAACTATACTGTATATGTTGATGCATAGACTTGCATGCTCTAATCTAATTTAGGGTGTGCTGAGGGGAGATATCATTCGCTTGTGACAGTCAACTTTAAAACCAGAGATCCACTGGAAAAACCAACAATTAAAAAAGATTGCAGTCACGGTAGACAATTTACAGACCCTCAGGTGCTTTTCCACATTACCTAGTCATTCTCATGTGCCCTCGTGTCGGCCCCTCCTCTGACTCTGTCAGGTCTCATAATGCAACAAGCCATGCTGAAGGAACAAACTAGAGGCTGTGCTGGTTTTCTGCTTGTTCAGCTTTGGAGGGCTTCAGTTTGCAAAGCCAGCGAGGGATTCTCTCTTCAACAATAGACCTCCCGGATGGTTCTGAATCAGGCTTTTTTGCTGCCCTGTAGAACTCTGGGACCATGGGAAAGCAGTCCTCCCTACTGACACAAACTCACAGATACACACACAAAATACACACTAGCGACTCACTATGAACCTGCTAAAAATCCTTAAACACCAATTTTTTCTTTTCGGTACTGAATTTGAGAAATTTGACACATCGAAACACTTTTGAGGAGTTGAATATGCACCCTTTAGCCTTTGGAAGAGGCTGTAAATATCCACTTGTACACTGGCCACAATCCCTGTCACCACCAAGGACTTAAAGGTGTCTTTCTTTTCCAAACACAGGAGTAGTTAGGGCTCTTGGTCCAGATGGGCGGTATTGTCCATTCCTTGGAGTTGCTAGGCAGCCAGGAAGGCCAGAGGAATCTCAGAGGCTGGTTGTGCATTGGCAGAGCCTTCTTACAGCAGTGGGGAATGAGGCTAAATAACTGACCATCGGCGAAAGAAACCATGGCCGTAGTTCTCCTGTTGATGTTTGCTTGTGAGATGAGCAGAAATGTATTATGTGTGCATTGTCTTCTCATTCCAAGTTGAATTATAAAGGGTTTTTTTGTTCATTATCCTGTTTCCAGTATCTACTCAGTTTCCCCTTTTGACAAACAAGAATTATTTGAAGGTTGGAGAAAGTTTCTGATACTGTATGTGGAGTGTGTGACAGCTCTGACCGATCACATGCCACGCTGATCTTTTTTCATCTTATTAGTTATACAGACAGTTCCTCACATGAGAGACTTGATGCTTTTCATCAGATTTTCTTGCATTTTTTTTTCTGACATTATTGCTAACTGAAAATGTTTAGCTGTTTTATGTATATTTCTACATTATAATCAGGTTTAGTTTATTTATTTAGTTAGTTTATTTATTCTTATTTGACTAATTGTTTCTGATTCATTAGAGATATAAGCCCATATCGACTCCTCGTGTGACCGTAACGCTCTTTATCCTCACCTAAAATCTGTACACTTTGCCTCACTAATGATCATGTTTATGGACAATAACCTCAGGTGCAGGAACTCAATTTTCTCATTGCAATGTCAATGAAACTGTTGTGACAGATATTATGTTGTCTGGAAAAGTAAATGAAAAACACCATATAGTTAATTACCAGACAGATGTCTTTTTAAAGAAACACACTTGGAATATGAATCAAGAATAAATCAAGATAGTTAATTATAACAAAAATGAACACCATCTAGAGTCATGCCAATAAAGCAAATCAATAAAGCAGAGAAGAAGACCCTTAAAAGACCATAATTACAAATTTAAATATTTTACAGGTGAGAATGAGATCCTGGAGTCTCTACAGAAGATTGCATCTAAGAACAAAGTGTGGAGGTCATACATTGGCATGGGCTACTACAGCTGCTCTGTACCGCCGCCCATCCAGCGTAATCTCTTGGAGAATTCAGGCTGGTGAGTGAACTCAGATGACTGTCCCGTTAAAAAGAAACCTCATGCAAATCTGTGAACGCAGTGAGCTTGTTTCGTCTCTGTCACAGGTAACCAATGATGTTAGTGTAATGTAATGATGCTGCAGAGTAACGTGCCCCTTTTTAATAGGAAGACTTGTGACTTAACACTATTAAAGCTTCACTTGTGAGATCTGATGTTGCTTTCTGCTGGACAACAATTTCTTTCACCCAAATCCAGAACCGCCATCCTTGCCTACGTGTTCTCCAAAATCCCAGAGTCTGGGGGAGTTGCACAATGCATTCCACTGTCCTGTCTCAGTCCCTTGAATACCACTAACTTTGTGCTATTGTCCTTGTGTCCAAACTCACTCTGTCGATCCATTGTGTCTGTCTTGTTCTCAGGGTGACTCAATACACACCCTACCAGCCCGAGGTCTCTCAGGGTCGCCTGGAATCGCTCCTTAACTACCAGACCATGATATGTGACATCACAGGCATGCCGGTGGCCAACGCCTCCCTGCTCGATGAAGGAACGGCTGCTGCGGAGGCCATGCAGCTCTGCCACAGGTATTTACAGCCACACCTGCTGCTTTTTCAATATATTAGCATACGTAAATATTGTCTGAAACAACTAATATTGGATGCTGGAGAGGAAGAAAATATCTAGGTGATCAGTTTTACCAATGACCTGCAAGATTCAGGCTTTAATCTCCCCGTTTTCTGTAGATGTTGCAAAATAGTCCTCGAAGAAATATTAAAGCGCTGTGAAAAAGCTACAGCGGGGGCGAGAAGAGACTTGGCCACAGCGACCAGTTGTTTGTGTTTATTCCTCACAGACAGAACAAACGAAGAACCTTCTACATTGACCCCCGCTGCCATCCTCAGACCATTGCTGTGGTGCAGACCAGAGCCAAGTATGTATTATACACAGAAATCATTATGTAACATATAACATCAGTGTATAGAAATAAGTCACTTGGGCAGGAAGCTTTTGATAGCATTAATCAACATTGATTTATATAGTAAAAGATTCTGTTTCTGTATGTAAATAGAAAACATCTCTTCTATTTAAGAAAATCAGTGTTTGTTCGACCATGTATCATTATATCCTTGTATATTTCCTACAGGAAAGTTGACAATGTCTTTGTATTTAAGGTGGCATATCCTCCAAGCTTTCACTGTTATCTTGCAGCTACATTGGGGTGAAAACTTTGCTAAAGCTTCCTCACGAGATGGACTTCAGTGGGAAGGATGTGAGCGGTGTGCTCTTCCAGTATCCAGACACTGATGGCAGGGTGGAAGACTTCACAGCTCTTGTGGACCGCGCACACAAGGGCGGGGTAAGAGATCTTTAACCTTGATAACAAGTAAAAGTATTTAAAAAATGCTAACCTTAAATGCCCAGAAATGTTTCAATTGGAAAAATGTAAACAGGAAAAGCAGTTTTTTCTTACAGACCTGTGATGGCTTCAGTTGAAAATAAAGATGTTAGTGGAGTTGCTGCACGTACGTTGTAATTTGCCACTTTTTCTCTTCAGAGGAGTGTCCTTATCTGATATCTGCATTAATTCTCAAACTGTCTTCTGGAAGTGTTTTCATAATAATATTCACAAGAGCTCAACATAAAGTTGTATGCTGATAACAATAAACTATATATTTATAGAAGAATAGGCGATCGGGATTTGATGTTTTGCAGGACGTTGCTGCTACAGATTACTCAGAACTGTTGCCATTTTATGGCCATCAATTTAATTATACACTGGTTCTTTTCTTGTCAAGGCGCTGGTCTGCTGTGCCACAGATCTGTTAGCCCTGTGTGTGCTGCGTCCACCTGGGGAGTTTGGCGTTGATATTGCCCTAGGCAGTTCTCAGAGGTTCGGAGTTCCTCTTTGCTATGGAGGTCCACACGCTGCCTTCTTTGCTGTTAAGGATAACCTGGTCCGGATGATGCCTGGCAGAATGGTCGGAGTCACCAGGTGAGAATTCCAGATTTGATTTCGAAAGTGTGAAGTTGCTGAGAAAATGACCGGACGAGTGGAGGAGACTCCAAATCCAAAACTATTCCTGTGGGAGGTTTTTTTTTTGGTTTTAAAAAAAATGTTTGTACTAGCATTGTATTTGCATTTCAGGGACGCAGCTGGTAAGGAGGTGTACCGGCTTGCTTTGCAGACACGAGAGCAACACATTCGCAGAGACAAAGCAACCAGTAACATCTGCACTGCACAGGTATGAGCAGGCTCAGTTTTAGTTTTTATCACTTACACATAAGCAAAGTGAACTAAGAAGTGAAAGCATTTAGAGGAAAATGTGTAATTTTATGTTTTTGTGGTTGCTGACAATCAATTATTTCTATTTTGGTTAAATGTTTTCTTAATAAATAATAATTCGTCCCTGTTTTCACCCCCAGGCTCTGCTAGCGAACATGGCTGCAATGTACGCATTGTATCATGGTCCTCAGGGCCTCAAACACATCGCTGAGAGGACACACAATGCTGCTCTGATCCTTGCTGAAGGTAAATTTGTTGTTTGTTTTTTTAGTAGCACCGGGATCATTTTGTGGGTGTGGCCATGTCTGCTGATTTGTTAAATGTCATCGACATGTCAATGCATGCTTCCTGTTGAGGGATTAGAAATATGTTATTGTGGATAGTTGGAAAGATGCCAAACCACTATGAGTAACTCTACAAACATGTATGCTGTTTTCTTCATCTCAGTAATGTGTTGCATGCAACTGTTTGTCTCTTTTTCTCAGGTCTGAAGCGAGCAGGACACCGGCTGCACAGTGAGATGTTCTTTGACACCCTAAAGATCAGCTGTGGTGTGGCAGCCAAAGACATCTTTGAGAGAGCTGCACAGAGGCAGATTAATCTGAGAGTATACTCTGAGGGAGTGGTAAGAAGTAATCATGTTCTAAATGAGCGCCGTACATATTCTGGTGGTTTGGCAACTTAAAAAAAACCCAAAATGATCAAAGCCACTACAAAATGGTAAAACACGAAAGATCACTACAAATCACATCATGAAGAATCAATGAACAAGTGGTAATTTTCTTACCAGGAACCAGTTATAAATGTGAATAAATGAAAGGGGAGGTTTTCCCCAGTCCATCAAACTTCAACCAATATATTTATAATCCACTTTCCTGCAAACCTTAGCTAATTTTATTTTAAATCAAATCAAAGGGTTGGTGTTAGTCATTAGTGATTTCTAAATAAATGACCACATGCTCCAGAAAACAGCAGTATGGATTTTTTTTAGACTCCTCTAAGGGTGGTCAACAAGTAAGAGACACTCTTCATTCACTAAAAAAGTCTCTCTGCCTTTAGCAGCTTTATGATGCTCGGCAGGTAAAAACCAGGCAGCTGTAGCAAACATCCAGAAAGCTTTTGGCTTCTGCTGCAGCTTTTTAAACAAAAATGGGAGGAGATGATTTCATCTGTAATGAGGCTTTTAAGTGCTGTGGTAGACCGTCAATGATTTATGCAAAGAGCAATGTGTTTTCAGTGCTTTCTAACTGGAATATGCTTACACCTAATCACGTTAAAGTAATTTTCAGTATTCAGGACCTAGGTTTAGAGAACAGAAAAGTGTGAGTAACAGAATTATATTGTACTTAACTTGCTTAAGTAAATCTGAGATGATCTACAACGCTACATCATAATTTGAGACAGGCTCAAATATCAGGGGCATATAGTTGTGAAAAAATATACATATTATAGTTTTTCCATCCTTTCTGCTCTCTGTCAACAGTTGGGTGTTTCTCTGGATGAAACGGTGACTGAGAGAGACTTGGATGACTTGCTCTGGGTCTTTGGCTGTGAATCTTCAGCTGTATGTTTATTATTTTTACTCACTCAATGATGTTTATATTTTATCTGTTAAATTTAGAGAGCTATGCCAGTGTCTTTGTGTCAGTGTCTCTTAGCCAAGCTTTCATGTGAAATGCTACCTGCTTTAACGCGAGCTGCTGAATTTTCAGGAGCTGATCGCCGAAAAGATGGGCGAGCGGGTGAAGGGGATTATGGGAAGTCCTTTCAAAAGGACGAGCAAGTACCTCACGCACCAGGTCTTCAACAGGTTGGTGTTCTGGGTTAAATTGCAGCACTTTAGCACACAGTGTAGTGCTGTAACAATGATAACACATTATTGCACAGATGTGATACTGCTTTTATGTCTTTATGACATGTGGGGCTAAAAATACCCTAATCTTTGAAATGATTTCCCCAATAGAGTGTCTGCATATTGACTGCAGCTGTACTCGCGCTGCGCTGATATGAAGGCGTGTAGCATTTCCTACTGGTGTTCAATCTGTTTTGTCCCTTGCATAACAAACAGGTTGATTTGTCTTGGAGCGTTTTGCATACCGAAATCAGTATATCATGTAGCAGTCCAAAAACATCTTAATTTTTAAACGGTAGTCATGTGGTTCACCCCGTTGCCCTAAATATAAATGAAGCTGCGGTCTTGTTATTCCGCCTGATTAATTAATCTTTTAAAATAAAGGAAAAGCACAAAATGTGGTGTGTTGTAACGTGTGTTGAAATGGGTTTTTAAACAATAAGCGCCTTAGTGGCTACACAGACAGCTCTTGGCAGCTAAAAGTGGCTCATTATCTTTATTAGTGCCATAAACACAGCCTGATTTTAGGACTTAAAATGTCTTAAGTCGTTGTTCACTCTCTGACATGCTCTTTGTGACATACTAAAGCTAAAGCTGAGTCAAATCTCTCATAATACACTTAGTAAGCAGGTTATTGGTCTTCATTTTGTTTTAATGTTTTTACCAAATATTTAGAGCAGACACTAAAGCTTAAATCTTTCTTTCTTGTTATTTTTGTACCTAGCTATCACTCTGAGACCAACATTGTGCGATACATGAAGCGTCTAGAGAACAAGGACATCTCCCTGGTGCACAGTATGATACCACTGGGCTCCTGCACCATGAAGCTAAACAGTTCTTCCGAGCTCATGGTGAGTAAATAACTAGCGCTTATGAATGCCCACACCTGCAAAACAAATTAGAAATACGTATCACACGTATGTGGACAATTTCACCATCTGTCACCATTTCCGTCAAGATAAACTAGTTTTGAAAAAGACGTGCTCCCTGCTGTCCACTCCTTTTTTAGCCAATCACTTGGAGGGAGTTTGCCAACATCCACCCCTTCGTGCCTCTGGATCAGGCTGATGGTTACCAAAAGCTCTTCAGACAGCTGGAGAAGGACCTCTGTGAGGTGACCGGCTATGACAACATCTCCTTCCAGCCAAACAGGTAAAACCCACATTCACTGCAGCACAGACAGCACCTGAATGCCTCTACACATCATGAATCGGTGTTCAAATAGCAACTCATTAAGCATTAATTAGTCCCTCAATCTGTTTTTCTTTTACTTGACACAAATAAAGTGACATTAATATATATTTTCACTTATCAGTTAGTGCTCATGAAGCCTGAATCTGCCAAGAGTCAATATTTAATTAATGTAGTGCATTTCCCAAAACATTCTGTCAATTTTCCCTCTCTGGAGAAGATATTTAACACCCGACCTCATTAAAAATAAATGTTTCTTCAGTGGATTATGTTTGCAGAAGGTCTGGCCTATAACCTGTAGTATAGTTTATTATAATGGTGCACTTACAGATGTATCACCATTTTATCAACACAAATAAAATAGGTCAATTATCTTGCATATTTGCTCAGCTCGAACAGTTAATAGAACTTCGACTGTGGGTAGAAATGTAGAATCACTTTAGTCAGTCAGTGTCCAGTAGTCAAAGTTAGGACGTGCATGCATATTTCAGGTTTCAGCTGATAAAGCACACACCCACCTCTGCTGTCTATCACCACTTATCAGCAGCAGAGAGTTTATGAATAGCACACCATGCTACATTGGCCTTATCATGCTGCTGGCTTTTCATCCCACCTGTTTCTCCCCTTTTGGTAATGTGTGCAGACTGGTCTTTGAACTGTGCTGATATTAGGATGTGTGTAGGTGTATAGTACATGACTGTGGTGTGTTTGCCTTGTTTTCCAGTGGTGCGCAGGGAGAATATGCTGGCCTGGCTGCCATAAAAGCCTACCTGAACTCAAAGGGAGAGAGTGCGAGAAGTGTAAGTGTGCTGCTGTTGAGAAAGAGAAAAAAGCTGGACTAAAGTCTGGAAAAAGTTGGTCATACAAGAAATGAGTGTGAACAAGTGTTGAAGCTATGACCGCAAACCAACTGCATGTAGGGCAAAGACTTTAAATACATCCTGTCAACTTGAAAGACAGCAATTGTTTGTCACCTGAACTGCAAGCAAACTGCATGAAAGACTGTCACAATCAGTGCCATATGCAAATACACCTAAAACAATAATTCAACCCAGCCAGAGATGCACTTTTTTGCATTTCTGCTGAGGGTGAGCTGAATATTGATATAACATATGTCTGTGCATTAAAGTTAAAGGTATTGGCAGCAGCCGGTTAGCGTAGCTTAGCATAAATGTGGAAATTTCATACTAAAATTAAAGCTATAGTGTGGGAGTTTTACAAAGACATGAATGTCGGTTACATTCCAGCTAAACGAGTTCACACACAACTGATCCAGCCTATCACCTTTTAAATCAGCTGTTGCTTGGCAACTAGGAAGATAGCGGAGCCTATGGCGTCATGAGCTTGCCAACAATGTTTGTGTAATTACCCTTGCTGCCAGAAGGGGGAGATAAATGTCACACACTATAGCGTTAACTGTAAAAATTACATGTTATGGGGGTTTTTTGCTGGTCATAGACTCACATAACACACTAAACAAAGCATAACGTCGTTGTAACACTGCACTTTATAAAGATAAGCAAACCACAAAAACTTTATTAAGCGAGCTTAATGTAGAGCTCGTGGGCAGACTTTGGTGCCTTTATATCATTTGCATTTTACTTTACCTAAAAGAGATGATCAAAGGAGCCACAGCATGTAAAACTGAAATGCTTGTGAAATCTGAGAGAATTTAAGGAAAAAGAAACCTCTGCTTCTGCAAATGAAACCACATAGAAGATTAAACCGCTTCCAAAAGCAATAAAACAATGATTTAATTGCTAATCGCAGACATATGCTGTATCATTATGACTGATATTTCTCATTTGCCAAGAGACTGTACAACAGCTCACCTCTGTGTGACACGCATCTTCATTTGTTCACTCTGTACACCTCCAACATACTTTTATTTACCTCTATCAGCCTGAGTTCCTGACAGTCAGGTTTATTGTTCCTAGGCTACAGCAGGTCACTTTGACATCACACATTAACGTGTTTCGGGTATTCTGATCAGACATTCCTTCATATCCTGACGTGCTGATTGGTAGTAGCTTGAGGACAAGGCGAGATAAGGCATCCCTTTAGATTAAATATTGGCTGACTAAAGTATTTTTTTTCTGTATTGTAAAATTGGCCTTTGTTTTTTAATGGCTCCCTCATTAGTACATCTTAGATAGTGGCCTGATCCCTTGAAACAGTCAAGGTCCAAACTAACAACCGTTTGTGCAAACAAAGGGGCTGAAAATGCTGTGATCCCACTATAGGCTACCGGCTTTCAAGATTCCATATTTGGAGGTTTTAAGACTTTGAGAACTGCAAGTCACTGCTGGGACAGGCTCTGCTGTGTTTTCCCAGTCAGTCATTCGTCAGTGTTGCCCAGCCCACAGGTCTAAGTGCCCCAGTGTCCTTGTGTGACTAAGTTGCAAAATGTTAGAAGTGTCACCCTAATAAGGAATAAAATCAATTAGTGGCAGGTTACTCATTAGTACCTGTGGTGGCTGCTGGCCGGATCAAAATTCAGCCAAGAAGAGTTGAGAGTATTGCAACACATAAACTGTAACCTTAAAAGCCCTTCTGTTATTGAATGAGGAAACCAATATTATTATATCATACATTATAATTACAGCATACCATATATTTACTGCCAGTGAAGGATTGAGTCACCATTAAATGTACTGCTTTTGAATGTATATTTGACTTTTTTATAATTTACTGTCCTGCCCCACTGACACTTTTCCTTTCAATCCAGGTCTGCCTGATCCCCAAGTCAGCCCATGGCACCAACCCAGCCAGTGCTCAGATGGCTGGCATGAAGGTTCAGGTGGTGGAGGTGGACAGGGACGGCAACATTGACCTGGCACATCTCAAGGCCCTGGTGAGAGCCAGACACCATACTAGTGACCAAAAGTCAGGATATCCCAAGATGTCCGTAATTTATATTTATCTCATCTCAAAAGTCACAGGTCACGCTGCATAATTTGATTTTAATAAAACTGATGTTTCAGGCTCCTAAATCCTGCCCTCTCTTTCAGGTGGATAAACACAAGGCGAGTCTTGCAGCCATGATGATCACCTACCCCTCCACCTTTGGTGTATTTGAGGAGCACATCCGAGACATATGTGATCTTATCCATGAAAACGGTGGCCAGGTGTACCTGGACGGCGCCAACATGAATGCCCAGGTGAGAGAAGTAACGACAGAGTTTCTGCTCTGTGATGGAAACTGTCTGAATGCTGCACATAGACAGTAAACTATCACCTGTGAAAACTGAAGGGCATTAGGAGAAAGGTGGTGTGTGTGTGTGTGTGTAATCACCTGTAAATAGATAACTGCCTCTGTAATATGCAGATGATGGTTTTTACACCAGTGCTTCTCCACCAATCCCAGACAGACTTACAGACCCTGCCTTTTACAGACCTCTGACTTTTCACATGAAAACTTCCTCCTCTTTTACTGGTGGCAGCTGGTCACATGACTCTGAAATAGCTGAGCAGACCAAATTAAGGAGACATCTGAGGTGTGTTGGTATCTGCATTTAAGGTATATTTAAAATGTATTCGTGCTTATACTAATTTCCTATTTTTTCCTCCCCATTCTTTACATTCAAAAGTAAAAACTGAAACCATGAAGTGTGAAGCAGACATTCAATTTTCCTGTTTTCCAGGTGGGTCTGTGTCGTCCTGGAGATTATGGCTCCGATGTATCTCATCTTAACCTGCACAAAACCTTCTGCATCCCTCATGGTGGAGGAGGACCTGGCATGGGGCCAATTGGAGTGTAGGTCAAATTGTTCAGTTCAGACTTCATTTCAACAGGAACTCAAAACTTCTGTTGTCTGTGTTCATCAGCCTGATGGCAGAAGTAATGAAGACTGGGATCCAATTGTCTTAGAGCACTTTCACAATACTGTATAAGCTATTGTTGTCTTTCACAGACAAACCATCTGTTTGCCTTTCACACTTATCTGGAGATCTTTTCCGGAGAGAACTACTAGTTTAATATGCCAGCTTCTTCCCATTAATGACTGATTTAAGGTATTTTGTTAACCAATGCTTGTTATTTGAGTAAGTTCCCACATTTTCCGTTTGAGACATTGTGTCAGGTGGTTCATTAATGTCATCCCAAGCATCACTTCCAGTCTGCACAGTCAAATCATGCATGTAGAGTGAAGACACTGTCCTCATTGTTGTGTTTACACTCTCGAGCTGCCAGAAGGACGTTTGTACATAGAGATGAGATCCACACTCTTGTGAGACAATGCGCTGAAAGGAGACAAGGATTTGTAAACACTGAACATACGTCCCCAACGTTTAATTGACAGTGATTAAAATCCCTGAGCATAAGTTTATTTACTAGACAGATTAAGTTAAGTTTATGCGCTACATTAGCAATCAGCTGACATTTATCTACTCCTCAACAGGAAGGCCCACCTTGCTCCCTTCCTGCCAAGCCATCCAGTGGTCCCCATGCAGTCAGTCAATGCCGGCAGCTCGTTGGGCACCATCAGCGCTGCCCCCTGGGGCTCCAGCGCCATTCTGCCCATCTCCTGGGCTTACATCAAGGTCAGCAAAGATTATTGTAGACTTAAAGACCACATAAAATGTTTGACACTGAAAAAGACTAGAGAATGTAGGACACATGACATTTTGGTAGTAAGAGAAGAGGCACACTGAAAGGAGCTGAATCAGATAATAACACCTTCTTAACTAAGACTAAATGCTACAACCCATCTTTGTAAAGAAAGTTCTGACACAAATACTTTTGATTTTTGTTTATTCTCTCTGACTCAAAGGCAACTCCTTTTTGTCATAATTATTAACTGTAACAGACACTGGTGAGATCAGGCATTTACACCTCCTTCTTTTAGGTGTTGTTGCCACATACAAGCCATTAAAGTCACCAGACTGTCATGTGAATTTCATGTCCGAGTCACACGATGTAACGTGTCAATATTTGAGATAAGTGCCTGAGAAGGGATGTCAGGATTTCACTGCATGTCGCTAGTAAATGTTGGTGATATTTTACCTGTAAGAAGTGTTGAAGCAGCTGAGTTTCTCGTATTGTCGCCCGTTTTTCAAGGCATAATAGTCGGGTGCCTTCAATTTTACACTTTTAAATGTATATTTTATACTGTGAAAAGACATAGTTCATGCACAAGGTTTTCTAATGACGTTTTTAATTTATAACACCGCATCAAATTGTAGTGAAATGCATGCTGCATGTTGCGCAAAATGTGAACTTTTGTTTTACAATGAGTCTGGATCTTTACTGGACAAATCGGTCCCACTTATAATTATTTATGCAGACAGTTTTAGTTTTGTAATTTTCATTATCAGTAAATTTTACAGCTGACACCTCCGCTGTGGTCTGTGTTTAGATGATGGGATCCAAAGGACTGCTTCACGCTACAGAGGTGGCCATCCTCAATGCCAACTACATGGCCAAGAGGCTGGAAGGTCATTATAAAATCCTCTTCAGAGGCAGGAAAGGTACGGAAGCATTGTTTCCATCAGTTTATGTTGATAAACTCCTTTCAGGAATGTTTGCGACGAATTATAAGCAGCTTAAAAGTTTAAAATGTTCTCTCGGATGCTCTTGTGCCGGTTTTGCTCAGGTTTTGTGGCCCATGAGTTCATTCTGGATGTGAGGCCATTCAAGAAGACTGCTAACATTGAGGCTGTTGACGTGGCCAAGCGGCTGCAGGATTATGGTATGCTGAATTACGTATACATTCTTCCTTAACTGCAATACAGGCTATACTGTGTTTGCTTCAGTATTTAGAGGAGGTGCTGTGCAACTGCTGGTGCTTTGTAGACAGTGAATAAACACAATCATACCTGTGTTCTTGAGCCCTTTAATCCAGTAAAAGTTCATTCATATTTCGGGGACTTTGTCATGCTTCTGTTCAGGTTTCCATGCACCTACCATGTCGTGGCCGGTGTCTGGCACCCTCATGATCGAGCCCACAGAGTCAGAGGACAAGGCTGAGATGGACCGGTTCTGTGATGCCCTGCTCGGTATCCGACAGGAGATCGCAGACATCGAGGAGGGAAGGATGGACTCCCGCATTAACCCACTCAAGGTACTCTACTGGCTTGATTTGTTTATTTTTGCATGAGATGAAAAGATGCAGCACAGTGGCAGATACCTAAATGCATATATTTAGATATGTAAAGTGTATATGTGCAGCCTGACAACTCTGGTCGTCACGTGTGTTTGACTGCAGATGGCACCTCATTCTCTGGCCTGCATCTCATCCTCCAACTGGGACAGACCCTACTCCAGGGAGCACGCCGCTTTCCCCCTGGTAAGTGTCCTTATCTCTCTGACTTCAGCACACACTCTCCCTGCTAAAACTTTTCTGCAGTGCCTTGAAAGTCATTGTCTGTGTCTCCCTCTAGTGGTGAGAAGTAGGAATCACAAATTATTTTTTATTCTTCCAAAGCTTGTTGAAGAAATGGCTTAAATAACCAGACGTCTGATTTATGATTTAGTTTTAATTAGTTGACAGAAAACAGCCTAGCCTCTACAGCTGCGTCAGTTTCTCCATCAAGTTTCATAATATTTGACTTAACACAGAAAAATGATACAACTTCAAGGCATTGATTTAGTTTTCAAGAAGAAATGGGAAGATTTTGCTATTTCCAGCTTCGGTTAAATGTGACTCTTTGCTGTTGTAAATTAAATTTACTCAGGTTCTAGACTATTGATCAAATTGAACTGAAGTTCTTAGAAACTGAAATTTAACAATTTTCACAAAATGATTCATAGCCAACAAGAGTGGATCCTTTGTTCCTGACCTACATTAAACCAAACTTTATTTTGTAATATGGATAATCAAGAAGCTTAAAACATGCTCATTTCTGTTAAACTACGCTGTTTTCATATGTTGAACTTCACCCTCACATGCATCCTCCATTTCTTACTCTCCAGCCCTTCATAAAGCCCGAAACCAAATTCTGGCCAAGCATCTCCAGGATCGATGACATTTACGGCGACCAGCACCTTGTGTGCACCTGCCCACCCATGGATGCATACGAGTCTCCCTACGAGGAGAAGAGAGCCTCGTCATAGATGCTCCCTGTGGTCCAGTCCCAATGTCCAACCGGAGCTCGAAAACATCACAGACTTCACACCTGTTTTCTCAGTGAAAATGTGAGAGCAGGACGGTGTGCGGGCTACACTACGCGGTGAAATCACGTTTGCTGGGGCAGAAGCAAGTTAAATGTGATGCTTATATTTCAAATGTGGTAAAATTTAGTGACTTTTTCCTCGCAATACTCGTCTCAAATTAGATAAAAACAAATCTATTCTCCCAGACTCTTCATGACACAACCCCACATGTGATGCTCTTGTTTTCTTGTTAAGTTAGTATATTTTTAATAATGTCAGACTCTTTGGCGCCTGAGGAATTGTGGTTAATTTCTGTAGTAAGCAGAGCAAAAAGATTCAAGAGGACTTTCAACACTTGTAATTTCACATTTGAGTCTGAGCCCTTAGGCGATGGGTGTTAAAGTCTGTGAGATAGACATTGGGACTGGACTTTGTCTGTGTGCACCCCTTTTGTGGGGCTCGTCGGGTTTTCACCCTCTCGAACTTTTACAGTGGACCAAAGGTGCAACTTTTACGTTTCCAGGTCGCAAAATAAGTGCACCCTAACATAACACACCTCTGAAATACTGTACTTTTAGTTTAGTACAGTTCATTTTTAGACTCCCGACATCTATAAAAAGAAGAAAACCCTTGGTGCCTCAATTTCTGTTGTGTAAAATAGCTGCTTTGACATTCCCATTTTCAGTTTTTCAAATACCTGACAAAACGTAGAGGGTAGTTTATGGTAGGTTTTTGTTAATATGCATCTGTTGTGTTAATGTGTCTTGACATTTCTTGACAATAGCATATCTTAATTTTAAATTCATTATTTTCTAATCTAAACTGTTTTGTCTGTAGAGAAAAAGATGTCTGTATTAAACATTTTGTCGTTGAGTGTGTGCATATTTTGAGTTCAAGTTCTCACTGAAGCAAAACAGTGCCACCCAGTGGTCACTGGTGGATCACGTTTAAATCAAACGGATTCAAGGACAACTAGTCAGTATTACATTGACCCTAATCAGGTCATCTATCCAGAGTTTGTTTCAACCATTTTGATAAATTTATACCTTTATTCACACATTAGCTATCAGCATCAGAATATAAATAAAAGCCTATCCCAGCAGTCATTGGATGGGAGGCAAGGTACACCCAGGTCAGGTCACCAGTCTGTTGCTGGGCTGACACATATAGCCAGACAAACTCATGCACACTCACATGCACTCCTACGGTCAGTTTAGAGTTCCCACTTCCCCCATCATGTGTGTTTTTGGGTGGTGGCGGAAGCTAGAGTGCCTGGAGGGAACCTACACTGACACAGCGTGAACATGCAAATTCTACACAGAAAGGAGACCACCTTGCTGTGAGGCGAGGCGCTATCCATGGAGACGCCGTGTCGCCCTGAGTCTAGGGCTTTTAAATGAAAACTCATGCAATGTATTACATAAACCTGAGCTTTGGTGAACTGTGATGGAGCAATATTTACAATTTTCTGACATTTCATAAATTCATTAAGGTAAATGATTGTGCCACTACTAAGGCTGCAACTCCCAATTTAAGGCTGTGATTAATATATTTTTTTAAATTTTGTTTACTTAATTGAGACATTTGGTCCATAAAATGCCACAAAAAAAAGAAAAAGAAAAAAAGGCCCCTCTAAATTTCCAAAAACCCAAGTTGATAAATATTTTACTTTGTCTGACCAACAGTTCAAAGCCCAAAGTTGATCATAAAATGTTCACATTTGAAAAGCAGGAAGCAGTGAATTGTTGGCAGAAGGCTTAACAAACAAAATAGTGGCAGATTCATTTTAAAGTGCTCAGCACCAGGTCAAGCTCAGAGTGAGGCTGAAACTGACTCGATTATGAGGTTGCATAACTGTACTTTAACTCCAGAGCGATTTGCACAGCACATACCACATTCCTAAAAGACACTACAAATATCCTCATCCTGGGTATCAGTTTCACGTTATGGTGGGCAGCCCCTGAGAGGCTGAGCACACTGTGTGAGATCTGCCTTTACCTTCAGGAGAGTCAAACATTTCACAAACAATATACAAACAGTCGAGAGCAGGAGAGGTCAGACAGGAGAGTCGGGCATTTAAAGTGAACAGCACAGTAATTTAATTTTTTAAAATGTAATTGTTACAATAGCTTGAGAAGGGAAAAAACCCATCTCATTCAATAAGACATTTAAAAAAAAAAGCTACAGAAGTAAACTGAAACAAAAATCTGTTAATACTACCACCATGGCCTGACCCACATGTGGTTTACTGATCACATACAGGACTGCTGTATCCTCAGAGAAATTGATGATATTTTGGCTTTTACTTTATATACATACATTTAAAAAATACATATTACTCAAGGGCCAAAATAAAAAAAGATTAATATGCCAAAAAAGTTTTATTATTGCCAATGAACAATTCAAAGACCAAAAATAATAATAAACTGTTTTCATAGATACAGCTTATTCTCCTGTGCCCTGCAGCTGCATTATTATTGAAAAAACATCAAAGACCTGAAAAGACAGTATTGAGAGATGGCCCAACAGTGTTTGTTTCCATCTTTTCATGGGATTTGTTAAACATCACCATCATTTTAACAGTGTTTTGTGTCAGCTCAGTTTCTTTGGTGTGTTTTGTTTCTATGGTTACCAAATAAAAACATAAAATAATTTTAAAAAATACCTAAAAAGGTGTTTTAAAGTCACATTTACAATGTTGTGACACAGTGATGACAAAGGCTGACAAATGGAAGAAGCACAAAAAAAATCTGTCTCATTAGATTCAACTAATACGATATAAATTACTTATAAAAGCAACATAACCAATAAATATCAGAAGCAACACTTCATTTACAGCGTCCTCCAATGAGACACAACCAACTGCTAACCCCCACACTTTGAGTGGTTACAATAAGGCATGAGAACCTGTTTTGCTCCTCAGAACCAGGGTTATTGACGAGCTGCTGAGCGATCATTTGTGTGAAAACCTCATTTAAACAGAGGACAGGATGCCGCCGTTCTTCTGGGACTGACGAGGTCAAACCATGCAGCAGTTAGCATGGGATCAACTGATGAACAACAAGGGAGTCTTTCTGGCACCTAAAGTTGACTCAGGTAAAAATCCTTATGAAACAGAGCCTCACTTGAGTTTTCCTGCTTCCCAGCTCTCCTGAGTGATCGCCTGATGACTTTCAGCCTCCATGGATTTCCTCCGCTGAACAATGCGGTCGACGACGACAACAAATGCTGCTGACGATATGAGGCAGAGGCCTGAGAGGTAGAAGGCGGCGCTGTAGTCGTGGGTCTCGTCCACCAGCCAGCCTGCATGTAAACACAGAAGATCACATTGTGCCAGGGCTGATGAATAAATGAACAGATGCATCAGTTCCTTCAGCAGTGTCTAGACCTGCAGTGCCATGTCAGAGTTACCTGTACCAACAGAGTCTATCACATGAATATAATTAAATATGTTACATCCAGTTTTCGATTTACCTCACATTCATAACAGAACTGTTTTCAGGAGAAACTGAAGTGAACTAATTGTCCTTTAAAAGAATAATGAATGTTTACCTGGGTTAAAATTTAAATGTTGTCTATTGATATTTATGTTTTGTCAAAATCAAAAAAAAATTTTGAACAAGATTTCTTTCTTGGACTCCACCATTTTGTATGGGTTAAATTTTGTTTAGATTCCCCCAGTGTATTATTAAACAAAGCATTGTTTTGGTATCATAGTGTCACCCATGTTGTAACTTTTAAAATGACGTGTATATGTGTGTAAACCTTCTGTAACAATCTTTTTTCATTTCTTTAAACTGTGTATTCATCCTTTTCTCTCCTTGATGATGCAAACACAGACTGCTCACCTGCAGCAGGTGGACCAACGAAGCCACCGATGCTTCTGAAAAGCATGAAGAGCCCCAGCGCATTGTCAAATCCCTCCAGGGTCACGATGTCCACGATGGAGGTGACGTGAATGGCCACCACGCAGCCGAACAGGAAGCCATAGAGTGAGGCAAAGACCAGGATTGCCCAGTAGTTGTGGCTGATGGGCAGCAGCAGGAGCACCACCCCAAGCATAGTGACCACCATGGTGAGCAGCTGTAGGTTCCTCAGCAGCCTCATGTTGGCGATCCAGCCACAAATCAGCCTCCCCGCCAGGTCTGCCAATGCCAGGACAGAGAGGATTGAAGCTGGCCAGTACTTATCCATCCCCAAACTGCTGGCAAAGGGCACCAGGAAGAGAGGTGGGATGAAAAACCCTGCTGCTGCAAAGATGGCGAACAGGATGTAGAGGAAAAGTTCAGGTTTTCTAATCAGGGAGCACTGGAAGATGAGCTTCCTCTTTGGTGGGAGCACAGCTGCATCGCCCTCTCCTCCATCTTTGGTTTCCTGCACTGAGCTTTGGATCGTCTCCAGGGGTCTCATGAGAGCGCCGCACACACACAGGTTGAGCTGAAGGCCTCCAATGATGAGCAAAGTGCCCTGCCAGCTGTACATCTCAATGAGCCACTGGAAGAAGGGGCTGAACAGAACAGCGAAGACACACTCTCCTGAGCTGGCGATGGCATAGGCAATGGGACGCCACTGTACAAAGTAATGGTTCACCATACTGTTGGCAGGGATCCACGAGAAGGATATGCCTAAACCTGGAAATAGAGGATAGAAAGCTTTAACCATTTAATCTATTTTGGAAATATTTGTGCAGAAGAACTGATTTTTGTCGAGGTTAGAAGCCCTGACTAATGATTATTGTCATTGTTGATTAATCTGCTGATTCATCTCTTGTGTACAAACTGGCAACAGTCCAAAAAATGCCCATTACAATTTGCAAAATGTCATAAACCAGCTGAAACCGTCTGCATCTGTACCTTTAAGTTCAAGACTCAGACCACTTTGTCATCTCAACAACAGTCTGGTTTGCACATGCTAGTCTTTTCAAATAGTCCAAACAGTCAAATTATCTTCTCCTTTACTGGCACTTGTGTGTCACATGTGGCTCCTCTTCCTAAAAGAGGACTCCTACACCCCAAACTCAATAACAGACCAACTTCAGGTCTTCATTTGATTAATCAGAAAACATGTCAGCACATATTAAAAACACATGAAAATGAAAAATAATCACAAGTAAGTGGGTGTTCAGGTCAAAACAATCTGCTTTCCTTGGATGGAGCAACCTTTTTCGGCCCATTAAATGAAGCAGGGTCTGCCTGCAATCTCCTCTGAACTTCAGACTTTTTCATTTAAATAACTGTTGGGGGCATCTCCAGCAAGAAAAACAGAAAGATTAGTTAAAGGTAAGAACACTGGCAATGCTTCCTGGATGTGAGGATGCTGGCTCCATGTGCTACCTTGCAGGAAGCCCATGGCGAGGTAGAACCAGGGGAGGCTGAGGTCCAGAGATGCCAGCAACATCCCCGAGGCAGCGAGCAGGCCCCCAACTATAATTACCACTCTCTGAGAAAACTCCAAGGTCAGCACACTGGCCACTGGAGCTGAAAGGAAAAAATGAAAACACCACTATAAAAGCATTTCAAATTTCAAAACAACAGGTAACTTCAAGCTGAAAGAAATCCCTTTACCTCCAAGGTGAAACATGGCAATCGTAGTGGAGGTGACCCAAGATGTGGTGCTGGTTGGGACCCCAAAGTGACTCTGGATGTCCAAGAAGAACAGGCCGAAATTCTTGAGGACGGCGGCAGTGAGGCCCATGATAAAAAAGGCTGACATGACCACCACCCAGCCGTAGCCCCCGTCTGGAGGTCCGGCTCTCCTGGACTTCATCTTCACCAGCTTCTCTGCAGGCTGCTCTCCTGCCTGTGTTGAATGACATGAACGGGCAGGGCAGGGCTCATGGAAACGAACATGCAAATTGTTCATACATACATGAACTAGCAGCATTGAGAAACTGTGTCAGACAGATTAAACTGATAACCATACTTTTCTTGTAATTCAGACAATATAAAGCTGTGTTGTTTGGCATTTGGTGAGACTGGACTTGCACAGTGACAGCTCAGTTATATGTCCGTCATTTTATTCAATATTTGTTTCTCCATGTATGAACAATATTTGTTCTGTACATGTAGAACAAGAGAATAAATATTACAATAACCAGTCCAACCCCAGTAGTACTATAAAATGCAGTTTTGCTACTCTAAAAATGGAATAAACATAAGTGAACACCGAGAGAAAGGTGGGACATTTCAAATGATCTTTCTCCGTTTCTCTGCACGAAACGTTGACCCGCACAACTGTTCGCTCAGATTAAAAAATATCGTCCTGGCTAACTCAACAAGCTATGCTAAACAGCAAAAGTATATATATAAAAGTTATAGAAATTTCAAGCTCACGTTTTTGTTCCTTTACCGCCCGGCTCCTGTCGTCCTCAGCATAGTATCTGGGTCTCTGCTACGAGCTCCCTGGTCCTTCTGTACTGCGGTGAATTCGCACTGGATTCATACCGCGCTCTTATTCTGAAGTTTAAGGTAAAAATCGCTATCGACATCAAATAAAGGAGAACGAACGGGGACGTTTGCGGTATCTCTGCGCCTTTTCTCTACATTTAACAAACAAGCCTGACAGCACTCAGCTGGACTCATTCACCAGCTGTGAACTATTAACGGTGATCAGAGATGCCGACGTTCACCACCGGTCAGACACCCTTGGCTTTCATTAAGCTGCAGCTGATCCGCAGCATACGCAACTTCCGGGTTTCAGAATAAAACGTCGCTGGTTGTTATTTCTATTCATATATCAATTATTGCCTTTATACCAAGAGTAAGCTAATTACAAAAATAAAGGTCTTCTCATATGGGCAAAAAACGAATTGATAATACTGAAAAAAAGACAACGTTTGTTTATGAAGAGATCAGACTGTGTTTTTATAGCTGGATTGATTTTTGCAGCTTTCTACTTGAAACCAGAAGAAAATCAATATACATACACATATATAGAGAGTAAACATATATATATA
>WARS01001554.1:0-12760 GCA_008933995.1 Datnioides undecimradiatus | reverse complement strand
CAGCAGAAACCACAACAACTACAGCTCCTCCTACCACCACAACAGCAGAAACTATAATAACAGCCGAAATTACAACAACTACAGCTCCTACTACCACCACAACAGCAGAAACCACTACAACTACAGCTGCTCCTTCCACCACAACAGCAGAAACTACAACAACTACAGCTCCTACTACCACCACAACAGCAGAAACCACAACAACTACACCTCCTACTACCACCACAACAGCAGAAACTACAACAACAGCAGTCACAACAACAGCTCCTACTACCACCACAACAGCAGAAACCACAACAACTACAGCCCCTACTACCACCACAACAGCAGAAACTACAACAACAGCAGAAACTACAACAACTACAGCTCCTACTACCACCACAACAGCAGAAACCACAACAACTACAGCTCCTACTACCACCACAACAGCAGAAACCACAACAACAGCAGCCACAACAACTACAGCTGCTACCAGCACCACAACAGCAGAAACCACAGCAAGTACAGCTCCTACTACCACCACAACAGCAGAAACTACAACAACAGCAGCCACAACAACAGCTCCTACTACCACCACAACAGCAGAAACCACAACAACTACAGCTCCTACTACCACCACAACACCAGAAACCACAACAACAGGAGAAACTACAACTACAGCTCCTACTACCACCACAACAGCAGAAACTACAACAACAGCAGCCACAACAACTACAGCTCCTACTACCACAACAACAGCAGCCACAACAACTACAGCTCCTACTACCACCACAACAGCAGAAACCACAACTACAGCTCCTACTACCACCACAACAGCAGAAACTACAACAACAACAGCAGCCACAACAACAACAGCTCATACTACCATCACAACAGCAGAAACCACAACAACTACACCTCCTACTGCCACCACAACAGCAGAAACTACAACAACAGCAGCCACAACAACAACAGCTCATACTACCACCACAACAGCAGAAACCACAACAACTACACCTCCTACTACCACCACAACAGCAGAAACTACAACAACAGCAGCTCCCACCACCACAACAGAAGCCACAACAACTACAGCTCCAACCAATACAACTGCAGCATAAACTACAACAACAACAGACGCCACAACAACTACAGTTCCTACCACTACAAGTACATCATTATCCACAACAGCTACAGCTCCTACCACTACAACTGCAGCTGCAACCGCAACAAATACAGCTCCTATCACCACCACACCAGCAGAAACTACAACAGCTACAGTTCCCACCATCACAACAGCAGAAACTACAACAAGAACAGCAGCCACAACAACTACAGTACCCACCACTACAACAGCAGAAACCACAACAACTACAGCTCCCACCACTACAACAGCATTAACCATAACTACATCAGCAGCCACAACAACTACAGCTCCTACCACTACAACTACAGCAGCAACTACAACAACTACAGCTCCTACCACCACAATAGCTGAAACTACAACAACTGCAGCCACAACAACTACAGCCCCAACAACTGCAGCAGAAACTACAACAACAGCAGCAGCCACAACAGCTACAGCTTCTACCACCACAACAGCAGAAACTACAACAACAACAGCAGAAACAAGTACAACTCCCACCACTACAACAGCAGAAACCACAATTACATCAGCAGCCACAAAACTATAGCTCCTACCACTACAACTACAGCAGTAACCACAACTACAGAAGCCACAACAACTACATCTCCCACCACCACAACAGCAGAAACTATAACAACAGCAGCCACAACAACTACAGCTCCTACCACTACAACTACAGCAGTAACCACAATAACTACAGCTCCTACCACCACAGCAGTAGAAGCCACAACAACAACTGCAACTACAACAAATACAGAGCTTACAACAACAACAACAACAGCAGCCACAACAGGTACGGCCCCCACCAATACAACAGCAGAAACTACAACAGCAGCCACATCTTCAGCTCCCACCATTTCAACAGCAGAAATGACACATCAACAGCCACAACAACTACAGCTCCGACCACCTAAAGTTGTTCTTGTGTGTGTGTGTGTGTGTGTGTGTGTGTGTGTGCGTTGTTAAAAAAAAAAAATTCCATATAAAATGTTGCAGACATCCATTAATGATTAAACGTGCATGTTTCCCCCTGTTTCAGCCTTCTGGTCATTTAGTAAACTTGCCTCTCCTGGTATTTAGTTTACTATAGGTGGAATACCATATGTAGAAATGTATGAAACTGTGCCAAATTTAAGCAGAATATACTTTTTCAGATGCTACATTTCAACTAAACATTAGTTGAATATAATCTTACATTCAAATGATTATTTTTGTATTAAAATTCTTATTCTTCAGATGTTAATGTAACTTTACAAACAATTATTTTGTGACATCTTGTTTGTAGCCACAATCCATTTTAATTAAGGATATACAACATTTTTTGCACTGTCACATTATCATAAAATTTCTGTTTTTCTTTAGAATCTAAAGAACTGTGTATGTTGTGCTCTAAATTCTGGTTTTAAAACCAGAATTTAGAGCACAACATACACAGTTTTGATATTTTACATTGTAATGTGCTCCTTTGAAAGATTAATAAAGAGATAACTACTAGACATTTCCTTCTTTGCATTTTTACGCACACAATGCATGAATGTGAAATTAAATAATTTGCGCTTAAAGATGTCAATAATAATAATAATGTCAATAATAATCTGACAATGTAGGTTTGCTGGAGATGCATGACTTCAGAATCTGCATCTACAGAACACTGGAAGAACTGTTAAATATTAAAAGAAAACAATGATTTAATCCACAGAGTTTCGTATTTCAAATTTACTTTCATGGATCAAACAAGTTCGGTATGTCAACACAAACCCAACACTTATAGTCAAGAACCCTTCCCTTCTGCTCTCCTAAAAGACATTGTTTTATTGACATGACTAGAATTACATCATACACTGTGAGTGAATAATGCTTTAACATTAAGTATCCAGGAGGACAACCACTTCATAAACTTGTCAAAACCTCCATGCAAGTGTCAAGTATCTGAGGTTTTTACTTACTCATTTCAAAATATCTTACCTGGATCCTTGACTAATAAAGGAAGAATATAGGATATAAGTCTGACTCCGGTCACATCTGATATCTAAAAAGTTTGAAAACTTGAACATAGTAGCCCAGATGTTCAAGTTTTTAAGGCTAGATTTACTCTATTCCGATTTAAATAATTCAACTTAAATACAGTTTTTTGAGAAATGTAAAAGTATTATACTCCTGGACACTTGACCGAGGCACATGTACATTCAAATATGAGTTATTTACTGAAATTAACGTTTCATAACAGTTATTCAGATCACTATGAGTTATTGCATGCACATTATACATAGGGAGCTGTTCTCCTGCGTTGGTCACCTGTCAAGGGTGTCATCATATCCCCTTTGATGTTCTTTGATAACACACATAAGCTGTAGCTGTCTGAAAGTCCATCCATCCATCCATCTTCTTCTGCTTCTCTGGGACCGGGTCGCAGGGGCAGCAGCCTGAGCAGGGATGCCCAGACTTCCCCCTCCCCAGACACTTCCTCCAGCTCTTCCGGGAGGATCCCGAGGCGTTCCCAGGCCAGTCAAGAGCCATAGTCCGGCCAACGTGTCCTGGGTCTTCCCCTTGGCCTCCTCCCGGTGGGACATGCCTGGAACACCTCCCCAGGGAGGCGTCCAGGAGGCATCCGAAACAGATGCCCAAGCCACCTCAACTGGCTCCTCTCAATGTGGAAGAGCAGCGACTCTACTTTGATCTCCTCCCGGGTGACAGAGCTTCTCACCCTATCATGACGGGTGCGCCCTGCCACCCTGTGGAGGAAACCCATTTTGGCTGCTTGTATCCGTGATCTTGTCCTTTTGGTCATGACCCAAAGCTCATGACCATAGGTGAGAGTAGGAACATAGATTGACCGGTAAATCGAGAGCTTCGCCTGTCTGAAAGTTATGTACATTTATTGCAGAGCTTCAGTGGTTTGTAAATTAGTAAACTGTCTCTCATGGGTTCAGAGGATAACTGCAGTGTCAGTTGTACATACGTCACTAAAACAACCAATTTCTTCAACACTCAACTCAATCAGCAGCAATGCAAAGGGCTTCTGCAAAGAAACAAAACCAAAACAAAGCACAGGGGCTGTGTGGGTTCCACCTGTCTCATCGCTTGCTGCAGCACCATCTGACAATACTGCATAGTTAAATACTGCTGTTTTGCTTGTGATTATCTTGATGGAGGATAGAATGATTTCCTCTACGAAGACTTATCACAATTGTTATCCTTCCTCATAGCATGATAAACCACTGTGCAGTGTTTTGGCTCTGAAAAGCAGTCAAACTCATATCTGTAACTGGTCTTTCAGTGTCATATTTCATAATATTATCATTGTCCATGAAGATAACCCAACTACCACATGACACTGGGGTGTTAATTTAACGCAGAGCTGTTTACACTGTCTTTGTCTGTGAGATGGCAATATGTCGCATGTGTTGTTGTATGTCTGCAGGTGTTGCATACTCAGTCAGCTAGAAACGGTGGCCTTGTTTTCCATATGGGTCAAAAGTCAACATGTTGAGGATGAGAGTCTAGTCTATGGGGTGTAAAGACAACTGACATACTAACCTCTGATGAAGTCCCCAATTTGGTAGTAGGACAGAGGATCATCATGGCTGCCAGTTGAGGGAATTTCTCTGATGTGACCTGAAGGTAAAAGGATAATAAAGATTATTTACATTTTAGTTGGTAAATATAAACCTTTACTAAACAAACAATCAATTAGGTTTTGCAATGATTGACTTCTGTTGGGTGTCTTGTATTTGAAATGCAGCAGTATTTTTATTGTTAAGTTCAACAAATGCATGTTTCTAAAGTCAGCAAGTAATTGTGTCACATAATGATTTCAATATTGCTCAAAATGATCAAAACAATGATGTGGTCCCACCAACACACACCTACAGCCTCCTCCTCCTCGTGCTCTTCTTGTTGAGTGGCGGTCTTCCATGCTGGGCAGAACAAGATGTCAGCCTTCCTGGCAATGAACTGCTCCACAAGAGGGTTGCTCTGCTTTTCACAACCACTGCACAAAAAACCCCACACATGTTCATCTCAGCTCCTTGGGGAAATTAATTGAAACTGAAGAAGAAATCATGCAAAACAAAAAGCTAAATTCTGGCCAACTTTATTTGTTGAAGATACAACTTTCCTGCCGTGGACCTTCATTGTGTGGCATATTCATTTTATTCTTTTTTTTTCCTATTACAATATGTCGCTTATTTCTTTACTTACCGCTCTTACCTTACTGTACTGCTCTTACCTGCTTACTGTTCTCACTTGCTGCTGCAACAATGCAATTTCCCCATTGTGGGACAAATAAAGGTTTTCTTATTCTTATTCATGATAAGACAAAACAACATCTTCATTCTTGAGCAATATGCTGTAACAATCAACAAAATGGGGCATCAACTTGTAAATACCTGATAATTAACAATTACACATAGCTGAAGCATCAGATATTCAATTAGAGAAGAGAGAAAATTGATCTGCAACTATTTTGATAACTGATTAAATATTTCAGTCATTTTTCACTCATTTTATCTCTCTCTAAAAATATCTTCAGACTTTGGACAGGTGGTCAGACAAAACAAGTTTTTCAAAGCAGTCAAGTGTGACATTGACATTAATGAAACCAATAACTGGCAGATTAATAATGAAAATACTTGGTTGCAGCTCTACATGACATCCTTAACATATCCACTGAACGCACATGGTAAATGAAGTATAAAAAGATGGAACACGATTATACCAGCGATGCAAGGTAAGTCCCACAATTGATCAGACAATAATAACAGAATTTCATAGCCAAACTGTAACTAAATTACAATGTGTGACCTGTGTGAGAGCTGCATGTTTAGGTGGATATCGAATCTTTTAGACACACCTCTCACAGATGGCCTTGCAAAAACTACACTAAAACTGTCGGGAGAAACAAGTTTCATCCCAGAACTACAGTGAACACTGATTCTTTATTCCTTGTCTGCTGTGTTTTGGAAATCACTGGTTCTTTTCATCATCTCAGTTTGATTAATATTTTGTGGGACCTGTTAAATAATGGTATGATGTAACCTTATAAGCATATATAAGAAATAGTCCCCTTTAAAATTCGTTAAACGTCTGCAAATGATGTTGAGTAAAGAAATAACAGCATCAGTTAGAAAGATAAAACTGTCAAAGAGTAAACAAAAAGGCTCACAGATAAATTTTTCAGAATTTTACGAGAGATTTGCAGATTTGCTTGTCTATTTCAACAATCAATTACATTACAGTTTAATTAATATCCATAGTAACTTAATTAAAGCTCAAAAAAAGATGGCGGACAAAAGGTTTTTCTACACAGCACACATAACACCAACAACTATGACAGCCCTGATAGGCTTTGTCCAGTAATTACTAATAAAATGGTCATTTTTCCTGTTTGGAACTGTAAAACAAATCTGACCTGATCTCCAGCAAGTTTTGAAGAACAAAGCAAACAAAACAATAACCTGGCAAACGATGAAGGCTTGGACATGGACATGACATGAGCACTGGTTCCTTGACATGAAGTACAAGACGAACTGGTACAGGACAGGGGAAACGTGGACAATATATACACACTGGGATTAGGGAAAACAGGTGGAAACAATCAGGGCGGGGACGACAATCAGACCGGCGGGAAACACAAGAGGAAGGGCAAGCCAGCTGAAACAAGAGGGAAGTTAGTACTTTCAAAATAAAACAAGAAGACACGAGACAACGCAGACAAGACAAGGGACTAATCGTGGCTAGCTTGACTAGGCGTGGCAATTCAGGTGATCCTCTCTTTTTCGTTAAAGCTCAAGCATTACTGAACATTATCACAACCTCTAGCACATTATGAGCTTTTTGAAGTTGCATGATTATTTAGAATCATCCAGACTGCTGATTGGATGAATTAAAGGTGGATCATGAAAAAAACAACGCAATGCTATGCAGTCAGTAAAGTCCTTACACTCAAAACAAGCTTGCAGTAAACATAGGAAATGAAATGAACAAACCAAAATAAAATGAACACAACAAAGCACAACCTTACCGACAACTATCACATCCAGACCTTCAAGTACCACAACAATACCTCAAATAAACGCAACCTAACCCTAACTAACTACCACAATCCCCAAACATCAAAACAACACCCACAAGTACCACAGCATCCCCAGCAACCCCAGCTTTTGCACCATCACAACTATACTCCCAACAACCACAACTACCCCTGCGACTAACACTACCCCAGGCACTATGAGTGTGGTAACACAACCACCACAGCAGCCACTACCATTGTCATGACCACCACTAAGCCACCTAGCCGTACTACAGTGTCTTCAACAAACTCTAACATCGGAGAAACCACAACCCAAAGTACGTCGTGTTATTGTTTTCTTTTTTTTCACTCACCTGGCTATTATAGAGGAATTATCTTTCTGAGATTCTCACAATACAGATAGATGAAACCATTAACTATAGCTAGCTGAACCTTTAAATAAAACATATTTACACTACACAGTTGCAGCTCTACTCTGTTGATGTGTCACATATTGAAACATTGAATAAGGCTTACTGGAATTGCATTGCTGCAGAAATGTTCTGCACTGTACAGGTGTAAAAAAGGGGAGGGGAAAGGAAATCCTACATTTGTTTTTCTTGTTGCTGTTGGTTTGTTTTTATTAATTTCCACATAAAATGTTTTCTGTTCAATCCTTTAGTATCACTGGCACATCTACAAGTGAAGACAACATCCTATGGAGATGGAGCAGTGGAACCATCATTAAACTACCACCAAAACTAAAGGTTTTGTGAAGGCTCCTAAATTGCGATTATCAGTGATATTGCATATAAATAATTTATAAGGAAGGAAAACAGAATAAAAATTATCTTTTGGTGTTTATTCTCTATGTTTTCTCCCTGTTTAGGCTTTCAGAGAGCAGCTCCTGAACGGAACTGCTCACACAGTCAAAGTCACAAACATTCAAAGGGTCAGAGTTGCCCCCTAGAAGCAACATGGTAACAGACATTAAGACGGTAATTCAAAGCTGGTGATTTTGTTTTAACACATCCTAAAGGGAAATTTCAACAGCCTAAAAAAACTTCAAATATTGTCACATTCGTCTCTGCTGCTGTGATCTACAGCCAATGTCACCAAACCACAAAAAGTGTGTTTTTGATTAATCATAGAGGATTAGAGTTTTGGTCCAGATTTCTCTCATGTGCTGTTTTCTCATAATTTTATTAAATTAAGTCTCCCTCTTTTAACCCCAAACAATATATTCATTTGTATACTGTGAATAACAGTAATATCTACTGTTATTCACATCAGTAATATCTACTGTTATTCACATCCCCCAGAAATTTAAGTCAAATGTCACATTACTTGCACAGCACAATGGGAAGCTCGAACTAAACAATCTGATCTGTCTGACATTTTTAAGAGGTGTCAATTATTACCATGCTTTGTACCTGAAGGAGGAGCTGCCACGCTGAGTAATTCTGGTAACCAGGAAACTGCTAAACTATGTGTTTTGCTCACTCCTCCTCCCGATTGTATGTAAATGAGGAAACATTGCACACAAAACACTGGTAACTATAGCCTTGGTGGTTGCCTCATACCAAGTATATGGTGATTTCATGCCAAATCTGGAAAAGGAACAGTCATGTCTGCCAAATGTGAACGGGATACGTCTTGTCATAATCTTTCTGATCCTGCATTTAAACTAGATATTATTTTCGAATTATCATTTTTGTATCAGATGTATATTTAACTTTGCAGACAGTTATTTTGTGACATTTCATTTGCAGCCACAATCCATTTAACTTGAGGATATATGACCTTTTGTGCACCATCATAGACTTTCTAGTTGTCTTGAGATTTAAAAATAGAATTTATAGAATTGTGTTGTAATATGCTTTGTTGAATGATGAACAAAGAGATAATCACTTTGCATCTTTATGTACCCTTTAAGTCATCCCTTTAATACAAAAATGGAAATGTAAAGATATTAATTGTACAAAACTTTTTGATAGTGGCTAGACCCGTACATATCTGGGGACACACGATGCAAGATATGAAATTAAATTATTTTGTGTCTGACAATGTATGTTTGCTGGAGGGGTATGACTTCAGAATCTGCATCTACAGAACACTGGAATAACTATTAAAGATAATAAGAAAACGATGATTTAATCCACAGAGTTTCGTATTTCAATTACTACATATACTTTCAGGGGACAAACAAGTTCAGTATGTCACCACAAGTCAGCCACAAACCCTCCCCTTCTGCTCTCCTAAAAGACATTGTTTTATTGACATGACTAGAATTACAGCTCCTGTTGTACACTGTGAATGGATAACATGAAGTATCCAGGAGGACAACCACTTCATAAACTTGTCAAAACCTCCATGCAAGTGTACAGTATCCAAGGTTTTTACTTACTCATTTCAAAATGTCTTACCTGGATCCTTGACTAATAAAGCCTAAAGATATAGGTCTGACTCCGGTCACATCTGATCTCTAAAAAGTTCGAAAAGTTGAACATAGTAGCCCAGATGTTTAATCTATTCCGATTTAAATAATCTGATTCATCATATTGAATACAGTTTTTTGAGAAATCTAGAGTATTATACTCCTGGATGCTTGACCCAGGCAGGTAGTCAGAGTTATTCACTGAAATATAACATTTGATAAAAGTTATTCAGATCACCATTAGTAAATCCATACACATCACATAGGGAACTGTTCTCCTGTGTTGGTCACCTGTCAAGGGTGTCATTATTGAAAAAATAATAACAATAACAGCAATTCAATGCAGTGAACAATAGTGTTTGAACTGTCCAGAAAGCAGAGCAAGCAGATCAAGAGAGAAATTGCGTTACGAGAATAAGAAACCTGTTTGACCACCTTGGTGCGGGTTTCCAGTAATGGTTTGGCTTAGAGTGCAATGTCATTTTATTAGCAGAAAACACACACTGCTGATGAGCATGTACATCTCCTTTTAACTTTCAATTAGGTGACACCTCTAAAAATACAGTGGGTCGCTAGGAGTTAGTTATCTTTCATCCTGTCTCACAGAGTCTCTATTGAACTGTGAATAATCCACTCTGGCAAAGCATTTCCCACCTTGGGAAAAGATCAGATTCACTAATGACAAACTACTGCAGCCACTGTCCTATTCAACTGTTTTAAGACTCACTCAGTAGAAGTCCAACAAAGGACAAATTATTCTTAAGTAGCTGGATTGTCAACCTTGTGTTCCACTATGTAAGGTCAGACTTTCTCCTCCTCCATGATATGTTTGATGACTTTGTATGCAGTGTCCTATATTTTGTAAACATGCGTGCCTGGGGACTTACCTGGTTTTTCAGGTTGTATGAAAGTAGCAGCTTTCACCAATGCCTTGTCACTTCCCCCATAGCTGAGGGAGGAGTGATTCACAAGCTGTAGTTTCAGACTAAATGCTTTACATGTGCCTGGAGAAGTGAGAGCTAACACCAGTCATCATGGAAAGAAAATTCCTTTGTGGGATATTTTTGCTGGCATATTTACAAGCATCCTCTGGACAAGGTGAATATATAAGCTTATTTACCAGTTATATTTTTATGACTTTGATTGTATGTGTTTGACTTTGTAATATGCCCTGTTGGATCAGAGCAGACAGGAGACAGTAGTAGTGTTTTTAAGTATTCAAAAAGTTAAAAGTGAATAACTACTATTTGTGTTACAATTATTTTACAAAAATAAGGTAAAGAGTAAATTCAATCTTGTAAAATACAACAAAGAAAACTGGACGGTAAAGAGTGAACTGCAGTGCACACATGCATGACTGTGAATCAACTTAAAATGACATAATCAATAATATGAATAATCATATAATTACAACAGGATTAAGTAGCACAGATTCATTTGCTCTGGTTGATTTCCAAGATGGCATTTACCGTCCTCTATCAAGGACGTTGGAGAACAATAAAGAACTTACTCATAAATCCCAGCTGGTCGTCTCCCACAAGGTGTCACTGTTTCACTTTTCAAAAGTCAGTAAAAAAATTAGAAATTAAACTGTTGTTATTTTTACTTTTTGTATCAGAATTGCTTTAATAGATTTGTTAGACATTTAAATTTTACATTTACAAAAGATTATATATGATAGTGTTTAACACTAAAACCCCAATGTGATGTTCCACATGATGATGTGGAAATACTGAGGAATTTAATTTGAATGTTTTTAATAAACTGCTATCACAACTCCACCTCCTTCCACCACCAAAAAAGCTACTACCACCACTACGACAGAATCTCCTTCCACCACCACGGAACTTCCTACCACTACCACTGAACCTCCTTCCACCACCACGGAACCTTCTACCACCTCCACCACCATGGAACCTCCTTCCACCACCACAGAACCTCCTTCCACCACTACGACGGAACCTCCTTCCACCACCACAGAACCTCCTTCCACCACTACGACGGAACCTCCTTCCACCACCACGGAAGCTCCTACCACCACTACGATGGAAGCTCCTACTACCACCACGGAAGATCCTACCACCACCACGGAAGCCCCTACTACCACCACGGAAGCTCCTACCACCACCACGGAAGATCCTACTACCACCACCGAAGCTCCTACCACCACCACAGAAGCTCCTACTACCAACACTGAAGATCCTACTACCACCACGGAAGCTTCTACCACCACCACGGAAGCCCCTACTACCACCACCGAAGATCCTACCACCACCACGGAAGCGCCTACTACCACCACGGAAGATCCTACTACCACCACCGAAGATCCTACCACCACCACGGAAGCCCCTACTACCCCCACAGAACCTCCTTCCACCACCACCGAAGATCCTACCACCACCACGGAAGCTACTACCACCACCACCGAAGATCCTACCACCACCACCGAAGATCCTACCACCACCACGGAAGCCCCTACCACCACCACGGAAGATCCTACTACCACCACGGAAGATCCTACCACCACCACCGAAGATCCTACCACCACCACAGAAGCCCCTACCACCACCACGGAAGATCCTACTACCACCACGGAAGATCCTACCACCACCACCGAAGATCCTACCACCACCACGGAAGCCCCTACCACCACCACGGAAGATCCTACCACCACCACGGAAGCTACTACCACCACCACCGAAGATCCTACCACCACCACGGAAGCTCCTACTACCACCACTGAAGATCCTACTACCAACACTGAAGATCCTACCACCACCACGGAAGCCCCTACTACCACCACGGAAGATCCTACTACCACCACGGAAGCTCCTACCACCACCACGGAAGCCCCTACCACCACCACCGAAGCTCCTACCACCACCACGGAAGCCCCTACTACCACCATGGAAGTTCCTACCACCACCACCGAAGATCCTACTACCACCACTGAAGCTCCTACTACCACCACCGAAGCTCCTACCACCACCACGGAAGCTCCTACTACCACCACAAGTCCACCTCCTACCACCACCACCACCACGACCCCACCTCCTTCCACCACCACGACCCCACCTCCTATTACCACGACCCCGCCTCCTACCACCACCACCACAACCCCACCTCCTTCCACCAGCACGACTCCGCCTCCTACCACCAGCACGACTCCGCCTCCTACCACCACCAC
>WARS01001533.1:0-13831 GCA_008933995.1 Datnioides undecimradiatus | reverse complement strand
ACGAAACAGTCTAGCTGATCGCGTATCATCATTTAGATTCCCCTGTTGACAAGGCGGGTCTATGAACCCAAAAGCTCGACTCCACACTCAGAATAAAGTTCAAAGAGGTTTTATTTACAAAAGCAAAGGCACGGGAACAGGAAAAAAAGAACACAAAGTATCAACGTAAATTCTCTCAGCGGCGCTGAGGAAAATAAGGCCGAAGCAAACAGAAAATCACTCTTTCGAGGAAAAACACTAGAAACAAACAGCTCCAAAGTTAACAACGAAAAATCACTCGTAATCGAGGAAAAATACAAACAAAGTAACAAACAAACCTTCAGGCAAGACAGGAACGAGAGCAAGGTAATTTTTTAACAAGGCAAAGACGCTGGTTCTCGGTTCAGGCATGACACGACAAACTGGCACAAGACAGGGGGAGACGCAGACTTTTATACACAAGAGGAAATGGGGAACAGGTGGAAACAATCAGGGCGGGGAAGACAATCAGACAGGCGGGAAACACGAGAGGAAGGGCAAGCCACCTGAAACGAGAGGGAAGTTAGATCTTTCAAAATAAAACAGGAAATCACGAGACAAGACACAGACACCAGCTTGACCAGACTTAGACCTTGACAGTACCCCCTTCCCTAGGGACGGCTCCCGACGGCCCAGGAATCTGAGGGTGTGCTCGGTAGAATTCTGTGATGAGGTTCGGATCCATAATGAAGCTGGCCGGAACCCATGAGCGTTCCTCCGGACCGTAGCCCTCCCAGTCGACCAGAAACTGTCTGCCCCGGCCCCTGTTACGGACTGCCAATAACTTCCGTACTGCATATACTGGGCCCCCGTCCAACATCCGAGGGGGCGGGGGGGCCTTGACCGCTGGAACTATCTGGCTTTCTTTAACAGGTTTTATCCGGCTTACGTGGAACGTCGGATGTACTTTTAGGGACCGAGGCAGGCGCAACCGGACAGCGGAGGGGCCGATAACCTTAGAGATCGGGAACGGTCCCACGAATCGAGGGGCCAGCTTTCTGGATTCAACTCGCAGGGGAAGGTCCCGGGTTGACAACCACACCCTCTGATCCGGACGGTAGCTCGGCGCTGGACGGCGTTTGCGATCTGCTGCTCTCTTCATTTGAGCTGAGGCGCGCATGAGCATCCGGCGAGCGGCCGCCCAGGTGCGGCGACACCTTCGGACCAAAGCGTGGGCCGATGGTACCGAGACCTCCCCCTCCAGATCTGGAAACAAAGGAGGTTGATAGCCAAAAACACATTGAAAGGGGGACATGCCGGTGGCAGATGTGGGAAGGGAGTTGTGGGCGAACTCCACCCACGCTAGGTTCTTGCTCCAGGATGTCGGGTTTTGCGAGACCAAACATCTCAGGCACGTCTCCAGCTCCTGGTTCAGCGTTCAGCTTGGCCGTTGGATTCTGGGTGATATCCTGACGACAGACTCACCGTGGCGCCAATCATCTTGCAAAACTCCTTCCAGAAGTGAGACACGAACTGGGGCCCCCTGTCCGAAACAATGTCCCTGGGAAAACCATGAATGCGGAAAATATCAGTCATCATTATTTCCGCCGTTTCTTTGGCTGACGGCAATTTAGACAGTGCGATGAAATGAGTCATTTTGGAAAACCTGTCAACCACCGTTAAGATGGTAGTATTTCCGTTTGATACCGGAAGGCCGGTGACGAAGTCCATGGAGATCCCCGCCCATGGGCGCGACGGCACCGGGAGTGGTTGCAGCAACCCCGCTCGTGCTTTTGAGGAGGTCTTATTTCTAGCACAAACAGTGCAGGCCTCCACATACTCCCGCACTTGGTGAACCATGGCTGGCCACCAGAAACGCTGGGAAATAACCCACACCGTTCTCTTGACACCGGGATGGCAGGTAAGGAACGAGGTATGAGCCCAGTGAATAACCTGAGGACGCAGAGCTGTCGGAACGAACAAACGGTTCCGTGGGCATCCTCGAGGTGGCGGGCTCTCCTCATTTGCTCGCTGTACCTCTGACTCTATCTGCCAGGAGACAGCTCCTATCACACGGTCAGGTGGTAGGACTGGCTTCGGCTCCTTGGCAGGCGGCTCAGGGTCGAACAGGCGAGATAAGGCGTCTGGTTTTACATTCTGGGACCCCGGCCTGTAAGACATGACAAAATCGAAACGGTTAAAAAACAATGACCATCTGGCCTGACGAGAATTTAGCCTCTTAGCTTTCCTAATGTATTCGAGGTTTTTGTGGTCCGTCCATACGAGAAACGGGTGCTGCGCCCCCTCTAACCAGTGACGCCATTCCTCCAGAGCCATTTTGACGGCTAATAATTCCCTATCCCCGATATCATAGTTTCGCTCTGCTGGAGATAGCTTACGCGACAGGAAGGCGCACAGATGGAGCTTGTTATCCCTCTCTGCCCGCTGGGAGAGAATGGCCCCTACTCCCTCACTGGAGGCGTCTACCTCTACGATAAACTGCCTGCGCGGGTCCGGGACAACCAGAATCGGGGCCGTGGAAAAAAGCCGCTTTAACCGTGCAAACGCCGCCGCCGCTTCAGGCGACCATCTGAACGGCGTTTTCGGTGATGTTAATGCGGTGAGGGGGGCAGCTGTTGCGCTGAAGTTTCTGATGAACCGTCGATAAAAGTTAGCAAATCCCAGGAATTGCTGAACCTTCCTACGGCCATCCGGAACCGGCCACTGAGCCACAGCGCTGACTTTAGCCGGGTCCATCTGAATCCTCCCAGGGGCTATGATAAAACCCAGGAAGGACACGGAGTTGGCATGAAATTCGCTCTTTTCGGCCTTAACATACAACTGGTTCTCCAGCAGTTGCTGGAGAACCAGCCGAACGTGCCGTACGTGAGAGTCTAGATCCGCGGAGAAAATCAGTATGTCATCGATATATATATCATAGACTGAAAGACCGCCGGCGCGTTTGTAAGGCCGAAAGGCATAACTAGGTATTCATAGTGGCCGCTTGGAGTATTAAACCCTGTTTTCCATTCGTCCCCCTCCCTAATGCGGACTAGGTGATAGGCATTACGCAGATCCAATTTCGTAAATACCTTGGCTTGTTGTAGCTGATCAAAAGCGTCCGACATTAAAGGGAGGGGGTATCGGTTCTTAATCGTGATGTCATTTAGGGGGCTGTAGTCTATACACGGGCGCAATGAGCCGTCCTTCTTCCCCACAAAGAAGAACCCTGCCCCTGCCGGTGAGGAGGACGGACGGATAAGTCCCGCCTTTAAGGAAGAGTCTATGTACTCTTTCATGGCTTCCCTCTCTGGACCTGACAAGGAGTAAATCCTCCCTTTGGGAATCGGGGCGCCCGGGATCAGGTCAATCGGGCAATCATAAGGTCTGTGGGGGGGCAGGGAGGTGGCCTTGGTTTTGCTAAAAACCTCTCCTAGGTCGTGGTAGCATTCCGGAACTGAAGACAGGTCTGGCGAGGCCGGACCTGCGGCGAGAACAGAGTCATTAGTGGGCACAGTTGACATAGTAGCCCCTCCCGTTTTCCCTAGACAGCGGCGGGAGCAGGCGTCCGCCCACCTCCGCACTGTCCCCGAAACCCAATCTATGACCGGATTATGTCTTTGAAGCCATGGGAAACCCAGAACCAGGGGGTGCTTGGGGGATCTGTACACAAAGAAAGTCATTAGTTCATGATGATCCGCAATTCTGACCCCGATGGGTCCCGCTATGTGCGTGATTGTGAAGATTCGGTTTCCGTTAAGTGCGCTAACCGTCAAAGATCTAGGTAATAGACTCGTTCGGGCTCCTAATTGTTGCGCCACCCCCCAATCTATTAGGCTTTCATCGGCCCCTGAGTCTATCAACGCAGGCAAGGTTAGACGAGTGTTTAATACTGTTACCTCTACTTCCGTAGGTGGTCGTGAGAGAGGAGGAGAGGAGGCAAAGCGGCTCACCAGTAATCCTCCCTTTACTGGTGAGCCCGATCTTTTAGCGGGCATCGATCTCGGAGATGTCCTGACTGCCCACAGTAGAAGCATCGCCCCTCCTGTAGTCGGCGCCGACGCTCCTCGGAGGTCAGCTTGGCGCGGCCCAGCTCCATTGGTTCGGCTGCCACCGCATCTCGGCTGAGCTTTGGTGCCACCGCTGCGCTGTAGAAAGAACTCGCCTTCCCAGAATTCTCCGCGGGTCCTCTGAACCAATCCTGTCGCAGCTTTCCCCGGGCCTTCCGGCGCTCCTGTAGCCGGTTATTGGTCCGGGTAGCCAGAGTTATCAGAGCCTCTAACCCGGATGGCAGGTCCAGGGGAACTAGCAAGTCCTGTATTTGGTCTGAGAGACCCTTCAAAAAAACGTCATACAAGGCAGTGTCGTTCCACCCGCTGCCCGAGGCCAGCGTGCGAAATCGGATTGCGTAATCGCTCACCGAGTCTCTCCCCTGCCGTATGGAGCTCAGTTCCCTCGCCCGTTCCTTGTCCATCACGGCCGGATCGAAAACTTCCCTTAGTGCCGCGACGAAGGCATGGCTGGACCCACACACCGCGGATCCCCGAGCCCATTCGGCGGTCGCCCATCTTCTCGCTCTTCCGGTGAGATACGAAATCATGAATGCCACCCTCGCTCGATCTGTAGAGAAGGCGGCCGGCGAGAAGTCAAAGTGCATTTGACAGTAATAAATGAGGAGCATTCGCCTGACTCACCGGAAAACTTCTCGGGGGGAGCGAGGCGGATTGCCTCGGCGGGTGGTGACGGGGAAAATGTACCTTCGGGTACGGGCGCCGGAGCCGCCGCTCCGGCGGCTGGCGCAGGCCCTGCGGTGAGGAGAGTCAGGATCTGCTGAACCTGAGTTGATAATACTCCCACCTGAGCCGACATGCCTGCTTTAAAACTCTCCTGGTTGCAGGCTAGTTCCTGGATCCCCTGGTGAAGGGAGGAGAGCTGGTCTTCTTGGCTGTTGAGACGGAGTCCCTGCGAGCGGACTGCCGCCTCGAGTGTTCCTGAGTCGGCTGGGTTCATCTCTGGCCAGTTCGTACTGACAAGGCGGATCTATGAACCCAAATGCTCGACTCCACACTCTGAATAAAGTTCAAGGAGGTTTTATTTACAAAAGCAAAAGGCACGGGAACAGGGAAAAATGAACACAAAGTATCAACGTAAATTCTCTCAGCGGTGCTGAGGAAAATAAGGCCGAAGCAAACAAAAAATCACTCTTTCGAGGAAAAACACTAGAAACAAACAGGTCCAAAGTTAACAACGAAAAATCACTCGTAATCGAGGAAAAATACAAACAAAGTAACAAACAAACCTTCAGGCAAGACAGGAACGAGAGCAAGGTAATTTTTAACAAGGCAAAGACGCTGGTTCTCGGTACAGGCATGACACGACGAACTGGCACAAGACAGGGGGAGACGCAGACTTTTATACACAAGAGGAAATGGGGAACAGGTGGAAACAATCAGGGCGGGGAAGACAATCAGACAGGCGGGAAACACGAGAGGAAGGGCAAGCCACCTGAAACGAGAGGGAAGTTAGATCTTTCAAAATAAAACAGGAAGTCACGAGACAAGACACAGACACCAGCTTGACCAGACTTAGACCTTGACACCATCATTGACGGCCAGTCAAACCCACAATCTGCCCCTCGACCGTAGCAACCAAATGGAGCCCGCTGCCATATTTTTTGATTGGTTTAAAGGGTGTATTTTTCCACCAATAGGAAAGGAGGTGTCATGTTTCTTTGCTTGTAAACTCGTTCCTGCAGCCGACAGATCACTTTCCTCAGAATCGCCCGTTTGTTTTACCGCAGCAAACATGACGACAATGTTCGGTAAAAAACACGATGTAAACAACTCATCATAAGTCAGGTATTACTTGGCCTATCGACACAATTTAAAAACTAGTTTATAGTTTGAAGTCCGCACTTTCGACACAAATTAATCGCGAGACTCAGTGAAGCTGCGTCTTGCTGCTACGTCGTCTTAAATCGGTCACGTGATTTGGACGCGCCTGCGCGTCAGTCGACTCCAGAGGGTTAATGTAAAGAATTCTTGATCTCTTTCAGAAAAAGAAACAAATTCTCATTCAGATGCAGATATATCAAACATTAACACACTGAAATCTGTATTTAAACACTCTTTACTTTACAATAATACTGTATGTGTGGGACAGGTCATTAAATTATTACATATCTTCAAACAAACAGGCACATTGACTCCTTTTAGTGTGGCTTATTCACCTATGTTCTTAAAAATCTTATTCTGTATCCCTGTAGTTTTGATTCAGAGTAAGCACTGCAATGATTACAACACCTTCGCACAGCTGGGAAAAAACAAAACTACACATATCCTTAAATGAACCGACGTATGAACAGTACACTACCATACAGGTTTGGCGAGTAAAATTCAGTAGAGAGTATAGGGTCCACCTTCTGTCAAAAAGCTGATGGATGATCTAAAGGTCATAGGTCACGGGGGTGTTGTGAGAAAGGTCAAAGGTCAAACAACTTCCTGATGACCAGGGTGGTGAAGATGGAAGGAAGCATCTGTGGTAGTAATTAGTGACTCTTTCTCGCGCATCTTCGTTTACTGTGTGTGAAGAACATGGTTTGAGCCGAGGTTAGAGTTAGTGCCTTGCCCGGGTCAGCAAAACAAAGCAAACAGCAAACAGGATAACTAAACAAACAGATGTTCGAGTTTGAGCCGTGCTGGGGGGAGAAGTAAGAGAAGCAATGTAACATGTATTGAGCCGAGGTTAGAGTTAGTGCCGTGGTGGGGGAAAAATAAAAAAAGACTGACCGGTAATACAGAGGGAAAACCAAAAGAGGATTGCACAAGGCAATGAAACAATGAAACGTACAAACCAAAACACACACACACACACACACACACACACACACACACACAGAGGCACATGCATGCAGACGGTTGATGGCCTTTGGCAATGTTGAGCAGTGGCTTCATCCACTCACTGCAGATTGATCTGTGAGAATCTTTATGGGGTCGAGGAACATGTCCCCAGACCGCATAAGCAAAGGTGCAAGTGCAGATGCATCTGTTTTAGAGAGGAAAGGAGAGAAGAGGAGTTTTATTGTCTTTAACGATGTAATGCGGGTAATGCAAGAATGTTTGTTATGGAGCAGGGTGAGGTCTCAGAGGTGAAGGACTTCCATATAGCAGGGCGGGGGTACTGCAAGGAAGCATCTGTGGTAGTAATTACTGACTCTTTCTCGCGCATCTTCGTTTACTGTGTGTGAAGAACATGGTTTTGAGCCGAGGTTAGGAGTTAGTGCTGCCCGGGTCAGCAAAACAAAGCAAACAGCAAACAGGATAACTAAACAAACAGATGTTAGATATTTGGTCGTGCTGGGGGGAGAAGTAAGAGAAGAAATGCATTCTAACCAACCCAAAAAGTGGATAGGGGCCGAACTGAATATAAACTGGCATGAGACGAGCAAACTTACTGAGTCCTGCATGTGCAACGAACGGTGAACGCTCCTTGACAACAACGCTCAGCAGATCTTAACGCGGAGAAGAATGAAGACAGCCCACGGTAAAATGTGACACAGTTGACGCGATGATGGCATTTGCTTTTACTTATACTTTAATCCAAAGCGGTCGTTTCTTATAGAAATTCAGGTTTTCGCAGAGATCCACCCTCCTCCAGAGAAGACATTATTCCCATGTCTGTGTAAGTACATCTTTGATGGATTTATTTTTTAACCGTTACTTGTTTTATACCGCTAGCATTTGGATTTTTGTTTTAAAAAACTCTCTCTCTCTCTCTCTCATGCAGCTGTTACGGCAGATGAGCTGGAAAATATAAGCTTTACGCAATCGGACTTTGGTAAGTTATTTTTCTACATCATGCTTTTAATAATAATGTTTTTAATAATAAAAAAAAACAAAAAAAAAAAAACGTTAATAATGAGCAAAGGTAACAGATATATTATGTTGAAACAATTTACAGACTTGTTAGACAACGTTGAACGTCGTCATCAGGTCCAGAATCCATCTGTGCTGTACGGCGGAGATGAAATTGTCCCGCACAGGGATTTGACAACTAGTCCAGGTCCGTACGTGGATTCGGTAAATACTCCTGATCAGCTGCCTCCTGAAGATATCGAGTCGACACACAACCAACCTCCTGAGAAGAATAAGAAAAAGAAGAACACCGGCCCAAAAAGAAGAGCCTTGCCAAGTGAGGAAGCAACCCCGACCTCGAACCCCACAATCGGGAAGACCAAAAGGAGAAGAGCCAAGACCCCTGCCCAAACCCCCGCTCCAAAGCGCTGTGCTAACGCTACACAGCTTCAGAATACGACCGCGGCTGCAGACGCTGTGAGCGGGAGTGAAACTCCGTTGTTACCCGGCCTTAGAGATCACCCCATCGGCTTCCAAACTCAAACTGGTAAGCCTATTCCATCATTTAATCTTCCCGCCTGAATCGAATGAACAATGCGCATGCACTAACCTCGCACTTATTCATGTCTGTATTTATATCATGTACGATTTAAGTAATGACATATGTTTCTTCTGGTTTTTTTTTTATAACGTGTACAGAATCTAACCCATCCATCGCCGCACTGATCGAGCTTTTGAGACGGACCCCAGCATCGTCTTTTCCCACTGCTCCTGGCGATCTCATACGACAGGCTCTAGTAGGATTGGCTGACCTCATACAGTTCGTCGTCAATACTCAGCATCATCAACAACAGCAACAGCAACATCAACAACAGCAACAGCAACATCAACAACAACAAGAGCAACAGGATCCAACTCTTGGTAAACCCTGAAACTCTGTATTGTTGTCCTAAGGTGTGACTGTGGTACACAATATTATCCCATTGCAGCGTTTCCGAAAAAAAAAACAAAACCCGATTCAAACCCTAGACAACATGAACCAAAATGTAGAATTACCCGGCTTATCTACTCTTCTTCAAGCGGTAGAAGAACTAAATCGCGTAGATAATGCAGCCGTAATGCTACAAAACCATCATTCGGAAGACTTTTTTTTCCCTTTAGAACAGGCTCTGCAGCAGTTAAACCAGAATCATTCCCCTCAGAGCAGTGTTGCAGATCCCTCCTTGCAACAGGGAGAGGTGGTGGACCTAACGTTACAAAATGACAATTCGGAAGACTGTTTCTTCCCTTTAGAACAGGCTCTGCGACAGTTAAACCAAAATCATTCCCCTCAGAGCAGCGTTGCAGATTCCTCCCTGCAACAGGGAGGGGGGCTAGAGGGGGTAGATCCTGATCCCTGCACAGTGACCCGGCGTGAACGCTTCAACAATTTGGAAATAAGACGCATGCTGAACGTTCCTCAGCCAGAGAGCATACCTGATTATGCCGCGTTCTATTCCAATGTCATGGAAAGCTTTCATGATGTCGTTGAAAGAGCCGTCTCAGAGGCCAAGCAGGGTGATGTGATACAGTTTGAGTTGGTGGGTGAACATTTACGCCACCACGTTTTAGTCACCCTCCGTGAAAGCGATGATGTGTCTGTGGTTTTTCAGGACTTACTGGACAGATTAGTACAATCAAACATGGAGATCTTGACAGACGCTAGCCTAGAATTAATTGTACAGGTGGTGCGAAACCCCAGAGGCGGCGGTAAACGAAAGTCAGAAAAAACTCTGAATGTAGAAATTTTGAAAAAGAAAGCTCGTCATCTGTATGTTGTAAACAACACGCAGAATCAGCTCTGCTTTGCCATCAATTTAGCCCATCTCATCGACCATACGCTCACTGATAGCCAAGCCGTACATTTAGGGGCAGAGTGGCAGCGTCTCGCGGGCCTGAATGATCAGACGGCCGTAACCTTCAGCGATGTTTACAAATTTGAAAAGATCCTAAACCGTAAGATTGTGGTGTTTTACAGAGATGAGGAGAATAGAGCTCTCTCTGTATATGAGACAGGCTTTCCCAAACCAGCCAAGGCTCTGTTTCTATTTTTATTCCAAAACCACTACTACGGCGTGAAAAATCCTGAAGGCTTTATCGGCAGCAAGTACATCTGCGACTACTGCTTTAAGGGTTACAATGATTCCTACAAACACAGATGTCAAGGCTTCTGCCACATCTGTCAAAATGCTGTCTGCATCCTTGAAAAGCCCGCCCCTGTATTGTGCAACGATTGCTGTAGGATGTGTCGCTCCCCATCTTGTCTGACCAGGCACAGAGAGCCTAAATTAAGACCTGTGGCTAATGTGTATGCAAGTACCTGTGATTTGATAAAAAAGTGCCAAAAGTGTAAAAAAACTTACTACGTAGCCATGAGCAACAAAGACCAGAAAAAACACCAGTGCGTTCCACCCAAATGCCGCATCTGTGGGGAAACACGGCCTGTAGACGCAGACGTGTTTGACAGAGATCATCGCTGCTATATACAGCCCTGCCCCCCGACCACAGAGCACAGTAACAAACTGATTTTTTATGACTTTGAAACGTTTGTCAACGACGCCGACGTGCACATCCCCTTTCTTGTCTGTACCAAAACCTTGCAAGGTCTAGAATGGTCATCCTACGGTCTGAATTGTATCAGAGACTTTCTGCTAAAGTACAGGAGACCCGTGTACTGGGGAACTACGTTCATAGCCCACAATTCCAAAGGGTTTGACAGTTACTTGGTTCTCAACTGCATGATAGAGATGGGTCTAAAACCCTCGCTCCTCATGCAAGGCAGCAAAGTCCTCTGTTTAGAAGACCCCGATTACAGATTGAAATTCATAGACTCCCTGTCTTTTCTTACCATGCGTCTCAGCGCTATGCCCAAAGCGTTAGGTTTCAATGACCAAACCAAGGGTCATTTTCCTCATCTTTTTAGCTCAGAGAAGCATCTCGGCTACAAAGGGCCTTACCCTGAGCCTCGTTATTACGGCATAGAGCGCATGAGTCTGAGCGAGCAGAATGACTTTTTTAACTGGTACAGAGAAGCCGCCCAAGGCAGCTTTAACTTTGAGGAGGAAGCACGGCGTTATTGTCGAAACAACGTTGACATTCTTCGGGAGGGTTGCATGAGATTCAGACAAGAGTTTCTCAGTGAAACGGGCGTGGACCCTTTCAGCTGCATCACCATCGCTTCAGCCTGCATGAAAGTGTTTGTCACCAATTTCCTGACTCCCCATACCTTAGCCATACCATCCCCCGACGATTACAGACACCAGTGCAAAAAGTACTCGAGCGTCTCCATCCAGTGGTTGGAATGGGAGGCGTTCCGCAAAAACATATTTATCCAGCACGCCTTAAATGCCGGAGAGAAACAAATCGGCAAATACTATGTAGACGGCTATGCTGAGATTGAGGGGGTAAAGTATGCTTGGGAGTTTCAGGGTTGCTTTTATCACGGCTGTCCCACATGTTTTCAGCCTCGCGACACCTGCCCTCTGACAGGCACTAGCTTTGAGGAGCTACATGCGGCTAGCGAGGAGAAGCTGGAGGCATTAAGGTCAGTTCATGGCCTCCGTACCATCGTCATGAGAGAACACGATTGGACGGAGATGACCAAAACACACCCTGGGGTGAAAGAGTTTCTGCGGTGCTTTCGAGCTCCCGAACCTCTGTCTCCCCGCCAAGCTCTTTTCGGGGGCAGGACGAGTGCGTTCAGGTTAAGGTACACGGCGGCTCCGGATGAAAAAATACATTACGTCGATGTCACTTCCCTGTATCCGTATGTAAACTGCAGCTTCCCTTACCCTCTAGGACACCCTAACATCCTCTACAGAGACTTTGACGAGCCTCAAAAGTACTTTGGTCTCATTAAGGCCGTGGTGTACCCGCCTCGCCAGCTCTATTTCCCTGTTTTGCCCCACAAAACATCGCGTGGCAAACTAGTGTTTACCCTCTGTCGCACCTGCGCTGAAATCAATAATCAGAAAGGTCCCTGTCAACACGATGACAAGGCCAGAGCGCTGACGGGGGTCTGGGTGAGCGTCGAATTAAACAAAGCCCTCGAGCTAGGCTACAGACTCGCCAAGATCACAGAAGTGTGGCACTTTGAGAACCAGAGCAGTTCCATTTTTGTCGATTACATGCACACGTTTCTAAAGGGTAAACAGGAAGCCTCCGGCTATCCGTCTGAGGCTAGGGATCAGCAAAGCAGGGAAAAATACATCAGAGAATATGAGACCCATCAGGGCATTCGCTTAGACCCCGACAAAATTCAAATCAACCCCGCCAAAAGACAGGTGTCTAAACTCTGTCTCAACAGCTTCTGGGGTAAATTTGCGCAACGAAGCAATCTCGCTCAGACCACCCTCATTAGCGAACCTGAAGAATTTCTTCGCACGATGTTTTCAGGGCAATACAATATCAAATATTTTAATTTTATCAACGACAAAACAGCCATGATTCAAAAAAATTACAACGAACGCTGCGTCGTACCTCCCAGCAGAGTTAACAATGTTTTCATAGCCGCCTTCACCACCGCATACGCGCGGCTAACTATGTACAGGTATCTGGAACAGCTGCAAGAAAGAGTCCTTTACACGGACACCGACAGCCTGGTGTATGTAGTAAAAGAAGGGGAGACGCCGCTAGAACTGGGGGATTACCTGGGTCAGCTGACGGATGAGTTGGGGGGCGACAGCATTCAGGAATTTGTTTCGGCCGGTCCCAAAAGTTACGCCTACCAGACCCGAGACAAGAAACAAGTAGTGCTACGCGCTAAAGGCATCTCGCAGACCAGGGAATGTTGTGATCTAGTTAACTTCGACAGCGTTAGAGAGCTGGTGGAGGGCTATTTAAACAACCCTAAGGCAGACGAAGAGAGCGTGATCGAACTTCCTCAGCATAACATAAAACGCGATAAAAGGAGCTTTCTCCTAAAAAATTCATCATTTAAAAAAAAGTTTAGAGTAGTGTATGACAAAAGACGTCTTTTCACAGACGGAAAAACGCTGCCTTTCGGGTATTAGTTTCTTTCTGTTTAGTTTTATTTTTCTATCTTTTTTAAAATTTTTGTATTTATTTATTTATTTTTTTATTAATGTCACACCTTAGCAACATGGAGGAGATTGATTTTGATCCTAGATTTTGTGTACCTTTTTCATGTCTGATTGTGGGACCGAGTGGATGTGGTAAAAGCTATTTTGTTAAAAGTGTGCTGGAAGACTGTGAACATGTGATGAGTGTCAAGCCTGAAAACATTGTTTGGATATATACTTCTTTCCAACCTATGTACACTGAGCTGCAGAAAATGAATAAACACATTAAATTTGTCAAAGGACTGCCTGATTCTTTTGAGGATGAAAGTCTGTTCCCTCCTGACCAAACACATCTGATTATTCTGGACGACGTGATCTTCCAGGCCTCCGACCATCCTGAAGTGGTTAAAATATTCACCCAGTACAGACATCATCGAAACATGAGCGTGATGATGCTGACTCAGAATGTATTTCACCAGGGCAAACACAGCCGCACCATTAATCTCAACAGTAACTATCTGGTGTTGTTTAAAAACCCTCGCGACAGATTACAGATGAAGATCTTGGCTCATCAAATGTTTCCCTCGCAAAAGGCTTTTTTCTTAGAAAGTTACGAAGACGCCGTCAAAGATCCCCACGGTTATTTAATCGTCGATCTCACACCCTCTTGTCCAGACCAATACAGACTGAGGTCGGGTATACTTCCTCGCCAGTGGCCAGCTGTGTACGTACCCAAAACCAGATAAACCATGTCGACACGCTTAAAAAGGAACGCTCCCTTACTCAGAGCTCTGTACTATTCCACACCCCAAAAACGTAAAGACATCCTCACCCACGGCTCCTCGGACTTTCTCCTAGCTCTGTGTGAGGTGGCATTCAATCTTTTGAAAGGAAACATACCGCTGTCTCCCCGTCAATACAAAACTTTAAAAAAGAGGAGAAACATTATCAGACTGCTGG
>WARS01001523.1:0-10147 GCA_008933995.1 Datnioides undecimradiatus | reverse complement strand
AGACCAATATCCAACCTCCCCTTTATTTCTAAAATCCTTGAAAAGGCTGTGGCTGATCAGTTATGTGATCACCTGCAGAGGAGCAGTTTATTTGAAGCATTTCAGTCAGGATTTAGAATAAATCACAGCACAGAAACAGCATTGGTTAAGGTTAGCAACGACCTCCTAATAGCATCTGACAATGGCCTCGTCTCTTTACTTGTCCTGCTAGACCTCAGTGCTGCATTTGACACCATCAATCACAATATCCTACTACTGAGACTAAAACATGTCATTGGCATTAAAGCAACAGCGCTAAGCTGGTTTAAATCTTATCTATCCGTCAGATTCCAGTTTGTCCATGTTAATAACGACTCGTCCATGCACACAAAGGTTAATCATGGAGTTCCACAGGGTTCTGTGCTTGGACCATTGTTGTTCTCCCTATACATGCTTCCCCTAGGCAATATTATTAGGAAGCACAACATAAATTTCCACTGCTATGTGGACGATACACAGCTATATTTATCTATGAAACTGGAAGAAACAGACCAATTAGTCAGACTTCAGACATGTCTGACAGACATTAAGGCCTGGATGACTTATAATTTTTTGCTTCTAAATACAGACAAAACTGAGGTGATTTTGTTTGGGCCTAAACACCTCAGAGACAGGTTATCTGACCTCGCAGTTGTCATGGTTCTGAGTTGAGTTTGTTGTTTCCTGTTTTATTTTGAAAAGTGTTCCCCTTGTGTTTCTGTGTACTTGCTTCCTGTTTTTGATTAGTTGATTGGCCTCACCTGTGCCTCGTTTTCCTGCCCTCACCTGTCTATTTAAGTTATGCCATTGCCTTTGGTTTCTCTCGGTGCATTGCTAGTTTAGAGTCCAAGTTCTTGCTCTGTTAGTGTCCATGTTCCTACCTGGATTCCACGTGCCTGTTCATAGCGATTTTGGATTTCTGGTTTCTGTATTTTTGGTTTTTGGATTTTTCTTGCCATGTCTTGTTTGAACTGACTACTTGGATTTTGACCCTGCCTGCCTTGACCATCCGTAAGCCTAAGCCCATTAAAATAAACTGTTAGAAGATCATTTGCGTCCTTGTCCCTGCCTGCATCTGGGTCCTGCTCTCCCCTCGTAACCCAAGCCTTGACAGAATGCACCGACCGAAAATGGACCCAGCGGGCAAGCTTTGGGATGCGGACTACCGCGAATTGTGTCAAGATCTGGACGAACTGCATAAATACTGGCTGAAGACCCCCCATGCCAAAGTCAAGGAGACAATTGTTCGGCTTGCAAGGAAGAAGGTGGCTGCTAAACCACAGTGTAAGGATTCCTTACCTTACTGGCTGAAGGAATTCGTTAACCTCACTAACAGTCAGTCAGCCAGCCTGGGCTCCCTCATGCTCACGCTCACCAGTCCCCAGCCTGCTTCTCCACCTGGCCCCAGTTTTGTCAGCAGTTCTTCTCCCAGTGTCCGGCCTGCTAGCATTGGCCCTGCTAGCAGCCTTCAATCCAGTGTCAGGTCAGCTAGCATTAGCCCTGCTAGCAGCTGTCCTCCCAATGTCCGGCCTGCTAGTGCTGGAGCGGCTAGCAGCTTTCCTCCCAGTGTCAGGTCTGCTAGCATCAACGTTGCTAGCAGCTCCCCTCCCAGTGTCTGGCCTGCTAGCATTGGCCCTGCTAGCAGTTCTTCTCCCAGTGACTGGCCTGCTAGCATTGGTCCTGCTAGCAGCCTGCCTCACAGTTTCTGGCCTGTTAGCCGCTACTGCTGGCTCCCCGGCCCTCCAGTGCCTTGGCAGCCCTGCTCTCCTGCACCCTGGCAGCCCTGCGAGCCAGCGCCTCAGCAGCCCTGCAAGCCAGCACCTCAACTGCACACCTCCCCACTGGACGCCATTCCTGTTCCGGCGTGGGGGGTCCCGGCGGACGCCTTTCCTGTTCCGGCGTCGGGCGTCCCGGCAGACGCCTTTCCTGTTCCGGCGTCGGGGGTCCCGGCAGACGCCACTCCTGTTCCAGCGTCGGGGGTCCCGGCAGACGCCACTCCTGCTCCGACACCCGCTCCTGCCCCCCAGTCGGCGGCCCGGCCGACTCAAGTTGCTAGTGTTTCCAGTGCCCCTAATGTCCCTAGTGCTCTAAGTGCCCCTAGTGTTCCTAGTGCTTCAAGTGCTCCAATTGTCCGTAGTGTCCCTAGTGCTCCAAGTAACCCTAGTGCTCCAAGGGTCCCTAGTGTCTCTAGTGTACCAAGTGTCTCTAGTGCGCGAAGTGTCTCTAGTGCTCCAAGTGCCCAGTCGGGGTCGGCAGCCCATCCGACTCAAGTTGCTAGTGTTTGCTAGTGTCCCTAGTGTTCCAAGTGCTCCCAGTGTTCCTAGTGCTCCAAGCGTCCTTAGTGTTCCTAGTATCCCAAGTGCTCACAGTGTCCCTAGTGATGCCTGTGCTCCCAATACCCAGTCAGCACCTCCAACCTTGGCCCCTAGTGCACAATCTATGGTTCCCCTGGCTCCTGCTCCTCGTGACCCTAGGGTGGCCCGTCGCGGTCAGCCTCCAGCCCGACCTCCAGAGAGGTTAGGGCTTCGCTGTCGGTCTCCAGCCCGACCTTCAGAGAGATTAGGGCTTCACCGCTGGCCTCCTGGCCGACCTCCAGAGAGGTCATGTCTTTGTCGGCGGTCTCCTGCCCGACCTCTGGAGAGGCTCTGTCTACGTCGCTGGTCTCCTGCCTGACCTCTGGAGAGGCTCCTTCTTCGTCGTCACCCTCCTGCCCGGGCTCCGGAGAGGCTCCTTCTTTGTCGTCGCCCTCTTGCCCGGCCTCCGGAATTCTGCTCCACAGTCGCTGACCCACTTTGCCCTGTCTATTTAAGTTATGCTATTGCCTTTGTTTTCTGTAGGTGCATTACTAGTTTAGAGTCCAAGTTCTTGCTCTGTTAGTGTCCATGTTCCTGCCTTGATTCCACGTGCCTGTTCATAGCGATTTTGGATTTCTGGTTTCTGCATTTTTGGTTTTTGGATTTTTCTTGCCATGTCTTGTTTGAACTGACTACTTGGATTTTGACCCTGCCTGCCTTGACCATCCGTAAGCCTAAGCCCATTAAAATAAACTGTTAGAAGATCATTTGCGTCCTTGTCCCTGCCTGCATCTGGGTCCTGCTCTCCCCTCGTAACCCAAGCCTTGACAGCAGTCACTTTGGATGGTGTTACCCTGGCCTCCAGTTCTACCGTGAGGAACCTGGGAGTCATATTTGACCAGGATATGTCCTATCAGTCCCAAAAATGATGCCGAAAAGCTGGTCCACGCATTTGTTACCTCAAGGCTGGACTATTGTAATTCCTTGTTGTCAGGTTGTCCGACTAGCTCACTGCGAGGCCTCCAGCTCATCCAAAACGCTGCTGCGAGGGTTCTGGTGGGAATTAGCAAGAGAGATCATATTTCTCCAGTTTTAGCTTCTCTTCATTGGCTCCCTGTAAAGTCCAGAATAGATTTTAAAGTCCTTCTTCTTACCTACAAGGCCCTTAATGGCCAAGCTCCATTGTACCTCAATGAGATACTAAGTCCCTATCAACCCAACAGATCACTTCGCTCCCAGAGTGCAGGTTTGCTTGTGGTTCCCAGAATCTCCAAAAGTAGAATGGGAGGCCGAGCCTTTAGCTATCAGGCTCCTCTCCTGTGGAACCAGCTGCCAGTCTGGGTCCAAGAGGCAGACACCCTCTCTACTTTTAAAGTAAAGCTTAAAACCTTCTTGTTCGACAAAGCTTACAGCTAGCTCTAGTTACCATGTGAACTACACCATCCATGCCATCCCCTAGTTATGCTGCTATAGGCCAAGGCTGCTGGGGGACATCCCATGATCGTCTCCACACTCCTCCTCTTCCCTCTCTCTCCATTAACTCTGTGTCCTCTGTTGAGTTCTCTACCCTGAACTCGCGTGTTTGTTTGATGAAGGATGCAGGAGTCTCTTAAAAGTTAAAGTATTTTATTTGTCTTCTAACAGCAAAGAGTGCATAAGAAAAAGAGATTGTTTACAGAGCTCTGGACCAGACTACGTTTCCCTGACAGACATACAGTCACAGCATCAGTTCACGAAGTCTGATGATCTATCTTGCCCTGGTCCGTGTTTATATTACTGTTACACAGAGGAGGAATGTGCGTGTAATCATTTCTCATTGGCTGCATGGCCGGACACCCCTTCTTGCAGGTGTCCTTCGTGCCGGTGTCCTTCTCGTGTAGTCTGACTCTGCTCTCATGATCGGCGTCAGCCGTTGATGGCTCCTGTTTTCTGTGTAGAAAAAAGAATACAACACTGCACACACCCACACCCAAAGCTATCGTCTGCATTCTTGGTGGCCTTTCGCCCGAACAGACAGTAACTATCTCAGAAGGCCGCAGCTGTAGGTTATACCATTAATGGAGTTGTTCTTGACGCCTGCAGTACATTACCTCATCATTCTGATGTCTCTGTCCCTGTCGAAATTCTTTTCCCATGTGATTTGCTACTCTAAGCATCTAAGCAGTGTGGCTCTCATATCTGCTGTGATTAAGAATTCCAAGCATTAGCACACCAACTTCTCTGCACATAAGCAATGTAGCAATATATCCCAACACCTCTCTCCCCTAGTGCTGTGGTTGTTTCTCTCTGGTCTCTCGCTCTGTACCTCTCTACAGATACCTGTGGCTCCAGAGCTGAACATCTGATCTATGGCTCCACCGACCTGCCCCGTGTCCTCTGCTGCCATTTGCTGCCATTTGCTGTCATTATTCTATATTGTACTTCTCTCTCTCCCCAACTGGTCAAGGCAGATGGCCGTCCACCTAAAGCCAGGATCTGCCCAAGGTTGCCCACTGTTGCCAAGTGCTTGCTCATGGTGGAACTGTAATGAGTGTGGTCTAGACCTGCTCTGTTTGTAAAGTGCCCTGAGATTACTTTTGTTGTGAATTGGCGCCATATAAATAAAATTGAATTTAATTGAATCGAACTGAATTAAAATATTAATGTCCACATAATAAATAACAGAAGTGGCATTTCATAACGTCAGCAGGAACATTGATCTGATGGTTTTCATTTCTCATCATGTTCACAAAGTCACATATGTTCAGTTTCCATCAAAACATGAATTCTCCATTTTATTCGTTTATTATTTCATCACCATCACCGTGACAGTGGCGCGTTATTGTTACTGTGATGTCAGAGCCAGGTCAGACACCAGCCTGTCACGTGTCAGTTCAGCTGACCGGACAGCAGAGGGCGACACGTGATGCAGATGTGACGGCCTGCAGTCATCAAACTCAGACTACTTCATGTATTTTAGCTCTGTTACTCAGGAATAATCCTGGACACGCGAGTACTTTCTTTCTTGACCGACAGAGTAATGGAGTATTTTTGACGTATTTAATTAATAATTGACGTATAGTTACTTCGACTCGTATCGTAGTATTTGAATACTTCCTCCACTGCAGCGTCACAGGAGCCTTTATTTTGAAAGGCTGTGTTTCTTTCCTGTTTGCCGTTTTCCTGGTTTGTTGTGTGGTCGCTGCGTCGCAGCTTCGACTTCCGGTTCTTCTTCGCTCCATCTGAAGGTTAGTTACGCGTCACCGTCTTTAAATCGATTAACTGATCACATGACAAGGCGCCGCAACTGAAAATACTACAAGGTATGGTACAGTAGTTAAGTGAATGTACTTAATTACTGCGCAGCTGTAGTGTGAGTACTCTGAGTACTGCAATAAAAATATGTAAAGTAGTGTTTGCAGTCAGATGTAATCAGAGTATTTAGAGTAACAGTAGTGTGTCAGTCAGATGTAGTCAGAGTATTTAGAGTAACAATAGTGTATCAGTCAGATGTAATCAGAGTATTTAGCAGAGGTGGAAAGAGTACTGAAAATTTGTACTCAAGTACTGTTACATTGCTTAAATTGTACTCAATTACAAGTAAAAGTACTGGTGTTAAAAATACTTAACTAAAAGTACAAAGTACTCTTCTCAAAAACTACTGAGTATTAATTACTTTTTAACCAATGGATGTTTTATTGCATCATCAATAGCAGGCATTTGATTCGATTTACCTGTATGAAATATCTACGTTCAAATCACATTTCTCAGACGAACAATAAAGTATAGAAACATGGCAATGGCAATTTGTTTTGTAAACAAATGTAGACATAAAGCAGGAATTTTGTTTGTTAAAAGAATGACAAAAATGTTTTTGAACCTGCATAGAACAGTTTAAACTTTTTCCAATAGACTGCGAACAACAGGCAGGTAAGAGTCTTAAACTTTCTGAACCTTTTGTTCAGTTTCAGCAGGAGCTGCTTTTCTAAGTTAACAGAGTCTATTCGGCTTCGTTTGGCTGTGAAGAGTAGACCAGCACAGCTAAAAAGTCGTTCACATGCAGCAGAGGCAGGCAGAGCCGTGTTCAGCTTGAGGGAGAGCTTCTTAATGGCTGAGAAGGGGTGCAGCAGCTCCATGGTGTCTGTGGCACAAGCAAGATAACCATCAAGCTCAACTGGACTTTGCAGCCTTCTGGAGATTGATCTGGAGAAGAAATCATCTTCATCAGATGACTCTCTTTGCTGATCCTCACTCTCATGCTCCGTCGTTTCAAGATGTTGTTTAATGTATGTTATTGCAAGTAGATAGCACAATTTTGTTATTTAAATTTCAGTGAATATTCCTGAACACACAAACTTAAATCAGCTAATTCACAAAAAGGATTCTTTGGTATTAAAGACAGACCATCAATAACTGACAACCTATTAGGTGAGCCATGACCGAGATGTTAAGTATACTCACTTATACATGTGTTCAAACATAACAATATACAGAAATGGGATCATAGAAACCTTTGAAAAAAATCTAGCCTTACCAGCCTCTATTACATCTGCTCTGTCAGTCCAGGAAGTCTTGAACTTTGGTAAGAGGACTGCAGCTGCAGCCAACTGTGTCTGTAAAGGGGTAACGCTTATCATAAGAAAACATTTTCATTCAGGTATCTTGAAGTAAGAGGACAAGGGACCCCTTGCTCGTGCCGTGTTTTCCATGCTAAAAGTTAGCCTAAATTTGGAGCACCATTTACCCCCCTTACCGACAAGCTACCATGACATGGTTAATTTTCAATGGATGCAATTTGTGTTCTAGTTTTGTGTAACGCGTCACTCTAGCACAAAAACAGGCCTGCTGAATGTAGGCCTGTGAGCATTACATGACTACAGATTTAATCTATTGTAATGACAATGGTTGTCCAAATATTAAGCGAAAACATTTCTAAGAACTGTGGCTCAATTATGCATGCATATGTTAGCAAGCTCCGTCTTATTTTAATACCAGGCTAACCGATGGCAGTGATAATATCTTTGCATACTTTATCTTAGCCAAACTAATAACCTTAACGCATATCAAAAATAAAAAAGCAACATCATACAAGTATAGTTGTAAAACCTCTTACCGCAATGTGTTTTTTGAGATTAGATGCTGAAGTCTTGTAAGCTGATATCACCGTAGAGGTCAAACAAAGTTTGCATTGCATCTGGACGCTGTCTCCTTTTCTCCCTCTGTACATGAAAAATTCCTCCAGGTACGGCACAGGCACTCGTCTTTTCTTCGTCATTTTCACTGTTGGCAGTGTTGTCCTCTGTCTCCATTTTAGCTTTTTTGTCTCCAAATTTCCGTCTCCAAACCTCCGTTGCGTAGGTATGTTAGCTCCAGACACCTGTGCCTGCTGCAGCAGAGTTTTCCTTTCCTTACGTCATAGGTTAATTGGCGCGGTCGTGATCGGACAGCCTTATTGGCTGCAAAGATCCAGATGAAAGGTTTGAATATTCATTCAAATTGTGGCTGTACTCAGTAGTGACTTATGATTTTAAAAGTAGCGAAGTAGATTACATGGTGTAAATTGTACTCAAGTATGAGTAAAATTACACACCTGAAAAAATACTCATAAAAGTACAAGTACCCAAAAAATCTACTTAATTACAGTAACGTGACTATTTGTAATTCGTTACTTCCACCCCTGGTATTTAGAGTAACAATAGTGTTTGCAGTCAGATGTATTTAGAGTATTTAGAGTAACAGTGGTGTCTGCAGTCAGATGTAATCAGAGTATTTAGAGTAAAGTAGTCTGCAGTCAGATGTAATCAGAGTACTGCTGTTGGTTGCTTCAGCCTTCATCCGTTCCTCCATGAATATGTTCATTGATTGATTCGATTGATTGATTTCTGCTGAGCATCAGTCAGAGCGAATCAGCCAATCAGAGGAGACACAGCTGATATCTGACGTTTCGTGGATTGATGATGATGGATGATGATCAGTTATTGATCCTGTCAGCTCCACAGATGAAGGTTGATTATTGATTATTGACCAGCTGCAGACTGACTAGATGCATCACCATGGAAACTGTCGGATCAGCTGCCTCCTCCAATCACAGCTCTGTGTGCATCACGTGTCACAACCCTGTTAAATGTGTCACTGCACTACCGCATCATATCACAATGTCAAACAAACAAGTTATCATTTCCAATGTCCCGCCGTTCATCTGCAATGAAGTGTTGGAGAAGGAGCTGGCCAGGCACGGGCAGCTCCTGTCCCCAATCAAACTCATCCCACTTGGTTGCAAGTCGCTGCATCTGAAACATGTTGTTTCCTTTCGGCCAAGGCCGCCTCCTGTGGAGGCTCCGTTGCCTGCTGAACCCGGCCCTTCAGTCAGGGGAAAAATAGTTTTGCAAGACACATCAAATGACACAGATGACTGGGAAAATGACATGGCAGAGGGTCAGACAGGACAAACAGAAGCAGTGGAGGAGATGGAGGCAGGTGAGCAGCAGGAACAGCAGAAAGCAGGTGGTGAACAGGTGAAGGCAGGTACAAGGAAGGTGAAGACTGACAGTGAGCAGGTGGAAACAGGGCAGACTGCTGTTAGAGTGGCTGAAGCAGTGTTTTTAGTTCTGTGGTTTTAACCTCCTCCTTTCTGTCACTGTAGTCTCTGCTGGTTTTTAGCTCCATTTTAAATATGAGTCATTTTAAACTGGGTACTCTGAACATAAATGGAGTCAGAGACGCCTTCTTAAACATATTGAGTGAAGTGATCCAGAGGTGCAGCAGTGAGGAACATCTGTTTGTTGGAGATTTTAACTGCATAATCCTCTTTTAGACAGGAATCATCCCGAACCACATGCTGCCTCCAGGAAGGAGTTTAAAGAGGCTGATAGAAACCCACAAGCTGTGTGATGTATGAGAAACCTCCACAGGAGGAGCAGACAGTTTACATGGAGCCATAGCAAAGACAATGTTTTATCTTTAGCGACACTGGACAGGTTTTATAGTTTTAAGTCTTAGTGTTTTTAAGGGTTGTTCAATAACTCCGGCAGGTTTTACAGACCACCACCACCATATCGGACAGAGGAGGATGATTCACTCCCTGTGCTTTGTGGATGGGTAGCTGATCCAGGAATCTGCAGAAATCCGCTGCTGGTTTCTATAAAGCCCTGTACCAGTCAGAGCACAGAGAAGAGCCAGATGTACTGAGCTCTTTCCTCACCGGTCTACCACAACTCTCAGCAGATGTCAACACTCAGCTGGACACTGTGATAACTCATGACAAACTGTTTACTGTGCTGCAGTAACTGCAGAATGGCAAGGCTCCGGGTTTGGATGGTTTGCCATCAGACTTTTACAAAGCCTTCTGGACAGAGATTGGTGAGGACCTGCTCGAGGTTCTGACTGACAGTCTGCAGCAGGGTCAGCTGCCCATGAGCTGCAGGAGAGCCGTCCTCACACTCCTTCACAAGAAGGGAGACCTTCAGAACATCAAGACCTGGCAACCAGTGTCCCTCCTCTGCACCGACTACAAGCTCCTCTCCAAGGTTCTAGCAAACAGGCTGAGAACAGTGATAGAGCAGGTCGTTCACATGGACCAAACCTACTATGTACCTGGCAGGTTGGTTACAGCTGGTTACAGCATTGTGAGTGTACTGTTACAGCTGTAACCAACTGCTGTACTCTCTGGCCATAGAGCCCCTCCTCCACAAACCACGACAGGGTCTCACTGGTTTTAAACTTCCAAACTGTGATTCTGCTTTTAAACTGTCTGCGTATTCAATTCAATTCAGTTTTATTTATATAGCTCCAATTCACAACCAAAGTCAACTCAGGGCACTTTACAAACAGAGCAGGTCTAGACCACACTCATTACT
>WARS01001521.1:0-12657 GCA_008933995.1 Datnioides undecimradiatus | reverse complement strand
TGGAGTGACTGAGGTAGTGCAGCTAAAGCGTCAGTGTAGAGGAGATAATTATTTTAACACAGAAGGAAAAAGAAGGATGCCACAGACAGTCATATCAAATTTGTGTTTAACATTTTGGAATCATGTAAGCAAATGCTGTACTAGTGCCAAGACACTATAAGTTGCTTAAACTTTACATTTTTCTTGGCAGAAATGGGCATCCATACATCCTGTTTTTGCAGTGTGTATAATCCAGGGTTTTGTTGGGTTTGACTTTTTGTTGGCCTGCGTGAGAGTGGTGAGAGAATAGTTATGTATCAGTGTGGCAGTACAAGGCGTGTTCACATTCATAGTGCAGGGGTCGTGTGTGAGTGTGAACAGGATGGTAACGAATATTTCGATGTAAAGAAAAAGAAAAGATTCACTGCAAGCTCTTTGAAAATGGATTTTATGCAAAACGTTCATGCTTTTCTATTATGAAGACTTCATGGTGTTTAATATTTACGGTGCATCTGCTTTGAGCTCTCCGTGTGAACTGCGTGAAACATCCTGATTAAAAGAACATTGAGTTGATACAATTCGTTCGATATTTAAATGACAGGGTGCAAATCTAGAGGAACTATTAAAAATGTGCCAGAGTTCAACGCCTCATGTTTTTTCAGAGTTTAATCTCAGCCGTATGAATGTACGAGCGGTCGACGTCACAAGCGTGAAAAGAAAAAGCGGTAACTTGCCGTCGTTTGGAGCTGTCTTGGAGCTCCTAGTCCTCGTGTGTGATGGTGACCAAAGACACAATAATGAAAAGATGTATTGTTCCAATGAGCGACAGTGAATTTGCTGAGGAGACATTTTTATGCCAGTTGACATATTGTTGAATGTCTCAGGGTGATTAAGTAGTGAGTATTTAATAAATTAGACTTGGCACTTTTAAATCTGATGACCTGGTTGTGTTTCGACACCAGCAGCTGGAGTTTTCAGGTCTGATCTGGGTGTGTGAAGCAGGGGTGGATCTAGGGGGAGGCTTCGAGGCAGATACCGAGCCGCCTACGGAGATTAGGAATTTATCACTAAAAACCTGCAAAACAAACACTTCTGCTGTACTTTGTGTTGACTGAATTAACAAATGCTATCATCCTGACTCACTAAACTTATATATCAAGCATAGCAAATAATAAATGGACAACTAACAAAACCAACATTAGTCTTTAGCTCAAAGCACCATCGAGCCAAAATAGACCTGGATCAAAGCTCGTTTCAAAATCACGTCGATGGATATGGTTATATACTGATTGGAACTTAAATTATTCATCGGCACGTTATTAATTCAGTTGAGGTGTCCAATTTTTGTCTTTTTACCAATTGATCCAGATCTTGTACAAAGTCACACCCCACACAGTCTACATCAGAAAGTTAGTTACGTTCAGATCACAACATGTCACTGCCACATCATTAGGAAATCACTTTTTCCTGTAGGTGAATATACTGTAGCAACAATACCAAAGCTTTTGTTTGGAGTCTCCAGAATCAGCGATAGTAGTTTACTGGAAAATCCCACAAACTTTTATGAAAAGTCACCTCGTGGACCTCGAAAGGCTTTGAGAAACGACTGCCATCTACGCGGGTGCAGTCGCTATGACGGGCCACAAGAACACGCTGCACAACGATGAGAGCGTTGCTGAAGCTCATACAGTAGTTCTGGACTTCTGTGATCATCTCAGGTCCATCCAGACTTAAATAAAAGAGTCCGAGTCCACTCAGCGTCTGCAGAGAAGGCAGTGCTTGCTTCTTCTTTGATGTGTATCATAAACTTTAACCTCGTGGTATCAAAGAATAAGGAAAAAAAACCTCCTGGCAGTTATGATTCTGGTCCCAAAGGCAGTGCAGGACTTCATTTGTCACACCGCACGTGTGAAAGCGTGTGTTGCTAAGTACGTGTGCGATATGTGCAGGTGCAACAAAACATGACATGTTTACCTTTGTGCAGCTTCACGGTTCAAAAGGTGTGTTCAGCCTCTGTTATAAAATATAGCCCATTATAAATTAAACACCAACAACAAAGTGGAGATTTAAACCCGTGCCCAGCTTCCATCACAGCCCCAGCTCTTCACCACCAGTCCAAGCAAAGAGGGTCTCATTCCAGCCCAAAAGTTACTGGTCTCCTCCACGGCGGTCAGCATCTTCTTGTACAGCATGGAGAAGGACGGGTACGGCGGCAGGTCCAGCCCGTTAAAGCAGGTATGAGCTCTGGCCAGAGGCCGCGCAAACCAAAGTGATTTAAAGTGAGCATGAAGTAGCTGTCAGTTAGCTTATCTTAGCATAAAGACTTATTTTTACACTGCAGCTGAACTCAAGTTCTGGCTTCTCTGAACATTATTTCATTTTTTATAATTTGCATGATGAGATTTGATCACCTGGGCAATGAAGTGACTTTCCCCCACTTCTCCACACAGAACCTGCAGGGTCCATTGCTGCCTCGCAGAGAAGAAAAGCCCTCGTAAGGAATGCTGGACATGCCGGTTACAAACTGGAGGGGAAGTAGGAGGGAGAGAAGGAAGAAGAAATTGTATTTTTTTACCCTTTGTCTCTAAAGTTGACTTTAATGTCACTCTCACACTGAAATACTCCATAATTTACATAATACTTCAAATAAAGCTGAAAATACAACTTGCTGTGTACTACCTGGGTATATTTACATTGCAAAATCCAAAATTTCCAAATATATCAATACTGTTGTTACAGAGGTTAATGTTTGTATATGTTTACAGGAGGTAGGAAACATGCTTCATGTATTAGTCGGTCATTAGTTGCGCAGGTGTTTGGTCATAAATCAGTGTATTTGACAAGTTCATAGTTTGCCCAGATGATGGCGCCATTAAAGCCTCTGCAGCTTGTCCTCCCATGCCACCCATACCTCCTCTGTACTCTGTTGTTTCTCCAGTCCGACAGGTCAATCTCAGCCGTGCCGGCGATCACCAGCTCCAGCTCCCTGGCGTCAAACACAGACGCGAGCCTGGCATCCACCACCTAGAAAACAAACATCCTGATAGAGAAATAATTTGACATGTGTGGATAACTTCTGCAGACCACGCCTCATAGAAGGCCTCTGACCAGGCTTTCAGTCTGCTGCACCACCCCTCTCTCCATCCTCCACTTCACCATCCGCTCGATGTATTCCTTCTTGTTCTTCTCAGACACAGGGATGTTGGCTCCACCGAGCTTCAGCTCCCTTTCTGTTATCTAATGAACACACACACAAACACACACACTTAGATTTCTCTTTCCTTTATCACATTAATCCTTCCTCTCTTTGGAAACACGTGCTAACCTGTCCCAAGACTTCTTGACAGTGAAGGTGAGGTCCAGCATGTCTTCAATGTCGTCGTCCTTCATCCACTGCAGTGACTGATGAAACTCCTCGTCCAGATACTCGAGGTCACTCAGGTCACAGGGACTGCAAGGTGGAAGATCAGAGTGTAGGTCTATATGTGCATGTGGGACACGGTGAAAATGAGTTTTAAAAAGGTGTCCGTGCACACGTGCAGACACAGCCTGCAAACCACACACGTGCATCATTACTAGATCCTCTACTTGAATTGCTAGGTACCAATACTGTACCTTCAAAATACAAGTTAAATTCCCAGACTGTAAATGCTTCTTTTGTAAGATGTGAGTATAATTGAAAATATGCTTAAGTTATTCAAAGTAAAAATACAGAACAAAGTCTTTTATACCACCACGTCACTCGATGATTACTTATTCATTACTCCACAAGTACAGTACACATGACACTACTGGTCTGATGCAAAACATGCATTACCCCAACTGCCATGCATATTATGTGCACACCTGTTCTGTCCTCCCCCATACTCACCCCTCCTCCCCCACAAAGCTGACGTAAAGCTTGCTGCGCTGCAGGTCTTTACGGGAGTAGCACATGATCTGGTTGAAGGCATCTTCCAGCAGGTGGTCACGACGGATGATCAGCCTGAGACAAACACAGGTGATTGGACGAACAGACATTACAGACTTGTAAACACAAAGCTGCTCTGTTCAGACACATTCCACATATTTTAGCTTCCCCAGTCCTTGGCTGTAGCCTTTAGTTTCCAGCTTCCTGTAGAAGTCGTCTTGGGCTGACCTCGTTGGCACTGTGGCTGCGTTGACGGGTCGGGTGTTGGCGGTGGGCTGGGAAGCTCGGAGGCCGTGTGCTCTGGAGAGGCAGTCGAGGGTCGATGAAGGTGGTCGCACGGCAGTTATGGTCCATGTACGGGACCAAGCTGGCAAACATGAGGAACACAGGTTAATTATTTTTTTTTTATTTTTTTTTATTTATTTATTTATTTTTTTTTTTTTTTTTACAAAAAGCGGGTTTTATTTACCCAAAAATGCAAAGAAATATGTTTCAAGCAAATTATAACAAATGCTGGATCCATAAAAGAGGTCAACCTAACAGAACTGTACTGAAAAAAAAAAATACAAATTCAATTAACCAAACAGACCAACATTATTCTAACAAAAAGGGGGATAAACACTGCCACAAACTCAACTACAGAAAACAAAACCAGACAATCAGCCTGTCAGTAAAGAATATATCTAACTACTAACTAAACAAAATAAATCAACCAAGTAACAGTCTAAAGTAATAGACTGTACAAACTAAACCCCTAATCCCCCCTATGATGCAGCATCCCTTTAGTTCAGCCCGATTTGGCCACTCCCTCCACATAATGGCTGCACTTCCAGGGGCGGCCCCTTTGGACCCAGCCTCACAGAACGCCACTCAGCAGCACCAGCACCCTCTGCACTGGTAACTCAAGAAAACCAAAATTAGAACAAACCATTATACAAAGAAAAGAATTGACTGTACAAAAGTTAACTAGATGTGCGCGCTACAAATAGAACCAACTGTACTGTCAAAAAAGGATAAATAAACTGTGTTGTATTAAACAAATCCCAGGTGTTGTCATTTATTCACTGTATGATATGCTTAAATTAAATAAGGGTAAAATTATTTAAATGGTGAAAAGAAACTAAAGTGTAGGTGCAGAGGGTCCTGACATTGCAGTGGCTTGTGTGGCCATCACAGTCCACAAAAAAAGGCTGCATGGGCACAGACTGAAAGGAAGCTGTCACTTCATTTACACTGATAAATGCAGATTCATTCATAAATACAATACGATAAACGCATCAATGACAAGTCTACAACTACTTGGACAGATTTAAAACCACTAAAGTCTTCTGTATCAGAGACTTTGCAACACTGACTGATACAGGTGTGGCTCCCACCTTGCCGGTGTGGTCATGCTTCATCTCCCAGCCTCTGGGCAGCTCCAGCTGTTTGTTGGCAAACAAGTTGAGCCAGGCCACCAGGTCCCTGTTGTGCTGGTAGCGCTCGAAGTGGTGAGCATCCCGACGCACCTTACTGATCATATGCTTTGGACACGTGTCGGTGGTAAACATGCGGCAGGCACTCTGAGACACAGACGGTGAGGGACAGAGAGAAGCGAGAGAAACAGGAGAGGATTTACAGTGAAGAGGAGGAAAGACGAGGGGAAACATCCACCGGAGACAGGAGAGAAGCTTTGTTAAGAGTTGTCCCACTGAGCCACCCTGTAACTGCTACCCATCACCATCATCAGATATGTGTTTTCTGTTCATGAATAAGAGACTGTATGAGTTACTTCATGAGTGTATGTAGCCAACAGAGGTTAAAGAGAAGACCTTGCAAGTTCCCAAAACAAATTACAGTGTGTGTTTCTATGAGAAGGAGGAAGAGGAAAAGAGCTGGTCTGGTTGAAGGAAGAGAGAAGACGACAAGCGTCCGTACAGGGTTGGAATGCAGCACAGTGAAGAAGTCGGGGCTGGTGAGGAACTTGGCGCTGGGGGACTGGAGCAGGAGTGTGAGGCGAGACCTGGAGCTGGACTGAGCCACACTGTTGTCCCTACGCAGCTCTGCAACACAAAAACACAGTCTGGGAAAAAAAAAAAAAAAATGCACAAAAAGGAGTTAGACTACACAGACCAGAATGCACTGCGGTGAGAGGATAACCTGGGATGGACGGGTGCGTATCTGTCTCATCTGGTGGCAGCTCATTGGCCGGCTGCTCCTCAGGTCTGCTGTCACTGGTTATCGCCCTGCGTATACTCTGATACCTGCAGGTGTGTGTAAATTAGGGGATGGAAAGGAGAACTCAAACATGTTTTTCAACTTTTACTGCTTGTATTTACACTGTGTCTGTGTTCTGACCTGCGGTTCAGCTGCTCCATCTGCTGTATAGAGTTGGACCTCTGGAGGGTCTGCGGGGGAGCAGTGGGACGCTGCCAAGTGGTGGTTCTGTTCCCGTGGTTCACGTAAAAGATGCGACCGTGGCTGTCGATTCGAGCCTCCCAGTCTGGTTCACAAACACACCCAAACTCAAACAATGCAGAGCTTTGGTATCTACACAGACAAATGTATAACTGATTTTAAGCATCATTGAATTGTTTAACATTTAACAATTAATGTTTATTAACAAATAAATGCTTTGGAGCACTCATTTGAACTCATTTGTGCAATGTTATGTCACTAGATATGATTACAGCTACTCTGTTATCAAGTATTCATTAAGCAGACACACATGGAGACACACACACACATATCTAAACCTAATTGTAACCCTGACACTAAAATCAGGGCTCAACTCCAAACAGCCATTTAGCCCCCTCCCCCCCACCCCACACACACACACTCCCCTCTGGTAGCGACTGATGTCATGACGAACAGAGGGCAGGGAGCGCACAGACTGGTGGCCGTTGACCTGAGCTGCGGCACCTACAGAGACACACACACAGAGACAATATATGATGTCACCAAACTATTTAACATATTTTAAATAAGTCTTTTTCTGACTTCTACACACTACACAGTAAATATATGCCCAGCAGAGCTGCAAACCCTCCTGACCTTCAGAGCAGCGGAGCTCACAGCTGGTTCATCTTCCCTCGATCACAGCGCTGTTACCTACCATCATCTAATACTGCCAAAAGGTTAAACAAGCACAGCTCTTCTCCCTGTAATCCAGCAGCCAGCTCTGGTGGAGCTGAGCAGCAGGGGTGTGGAAATGTAGATGTGTGCGCATGTAAATAAAATGAATACATAAAGCAGAAAAACATTTGTATTGGAATTTTAATGCCTAAAATAAATAAATACACATCCGCCCTGTAACTCACCTGTCTCTCTCTCCACCCCAGCTGTCCCATTCAGACTCTCTAGACCCGCACACGTCCTGGTTTTGGGGCACACCTCCAGAGGCCTGCAGAGACTGCCTCCGCCTCCTCCTTCCTGTCCCCGCTGCGGGCTCCAGCACCTGAAATTTAAACACTTATTTTGTGTGTGTGCAACACAACAAAGAGGCAGAATCAAGTCCTGAAGTAACTCTCGCCCATTTTGCATTCACAGAACTGTGGTTTAGCTCAGTGTTTCCCCAACCATTCTTAAGCCATAGCCACGGCACACGACCGAATAAAAATGTCACTAAAAGTATATATAATGAAATAATCTAGTTTCAATTTAGTCACATTTTACTTTTACACAAGGCTGATATACTCGCAGGGAAAAGTTAATCTAAAGGAAAGATAACTTTCATTGTATTGTCTTGAGCTCACCTTTTTTGCTTTCTTCTAACCACTACTCATACTAGGGCCTTCATCTGGATCAGAATTTTCTCCAGGACCCAGTACGGATTGAGCTTTTTTTCTTTTCAAGTATTTATCGCTATCACCGCTGTCTCACTCGAAGCATGAATTATTCTGTTTGAACGGCAACAGGTAGATACACAGGTTAATTATTTGCCTTCTGCCATCTAGTGGAAGAGTATTTAATTGCTCTGCCTGTCACTATGCGTCGCTGGCATAGACGAACAAAGACATTTTCAGGAAATAAATAATTATTTTTGGACCAATTAAGTGAAATTGTATAATTTCCCATGGCACACCTGATGATCTCTCACGGCACACTAATGTGCTGCAGCACAGTGGTTGGGAATCACTGGTTTAGCCCATTTGCCTCACTGTTTGATGACTCTGCTCCCTCCTCCTCCGCCTTCAGAGCGACTTCTTTTCTCGTCTCCACCTCCTGAGAGAGAGGAAGAAATTGTGATTTTGCATCCACAACATGTAGCCTTTATTCACCTGAACTACAGCTGCTCACCTGAATGGGTGAAAGTGGACCAAATGAAGAGTTGCAGGGTCCTTCCTGCTTTGAACAGGTGCACTCCTCCACTGACTCGCCCAACACAGGTGCCGCTGCTTCAGCCACTGCTGCCTGAGAGGAGCTGGGAGCTGTGCAGGTTTCTGCTGTGATGTTTGCAGCCTCGGCCGATGCTCCAGCGACCTCTCCGTTCCCAGCCGCTGTCTCGGGATCGGTTGATGTTCCTCCCTGCGTTTGGTCTCCGGTAGCGCCCTCTGCAGCAGGTTCAGCCCCTGCAGACTCGGGCTGAGCACTCTCAGAGGAACCTGCCTCTGTTGTGGCTATGGCTCCAGGCTCAGCTCCAGTCTGTCCCTGTGGCTCTGCCTCTTTCCCATGCTGAGACTCAGATGTAGATGAAGCTAAGTCTGTGTTCTACTTTGTCCTCGCCTCCTGTGACTGCTCCCTGTGCTGCCCTGCAGTCTCCTCATCACAGTCTATGTGCAGCACGGCATTGAGCCGTGTGTCTGTTGGAAAGCTGGAGCGGAGATTTGGCAAAGGCCCTGCCAGAGGCCGGTCTCCAGGGCTCCTGGATGTCTCTATGGCATCCAGGTAGTCGTTGAGTGACACCTGCCAGTGGGTGTGGCCGCCGAGAGGCACGGGAAGAAGATCCTCATCTTGCATCTGCCCGGGCTCCCGCCAAATGCTGTCATCGCCATAGTAACAATTCAATTTTATTTATGTAGCGGCAATTCACAACAAAAGTCATCTCAGGGCACTTTACAGAGCGGGTCTAGACCACACTCATTACTGTTAATTACACCCAACAGTTCCACCATGAGCAAGCACTTGGCAACAGTGGCAAGGAAAAACTTCCTTTTAACAGGCAGAAACCTTGGGCAGATCCTGGCTCTAGGCGAACGGACATCTGCCTTGACTGGTGGGTGGGGGAAGCAGAGGACACAGGGCAGGTCGGTGGAGCCACAGATCAGATGTTCAGCTCTGGAGCCACAGGTATCTGTAGAGAGGTACAGAGAGAGAGATCAGAGAGAAACAAGTACAGCACTAGGGGAGAGAGAGGACACAGAGTTAATGGTTAATCTGTGATGGTTAAAATGAGTTTGAGGAGAGAGAGGGAAGGAGTAGGAGGAGAGGAGGAGTGTGGAAACGATCATGGGACGTCCCCCAGCAGCCTCGGCCTATAGCAGCATAACTAAGGGATGGAGGGGTAGTTTAGACCATGGGTGTAGTTCACATGGTAACTAGAGCTAGCTGTAAGCTTTGTCGAACAAGGAGGTTTAAAGCTTTACTTTAAAAGTAGAGAGGGTGTCTGCCTCTCAGACCCAGACTGGCAGCTGGTTCCACAGGAGAGGAGCCTGATAGCTAAAGGCTCGGCCTCCCATTCTGCTTTTGGAGATTCTGGGAACCACAAGCAAACCTGCACTCTGGGAACGAAGTGATCTGTTGGGGTAATAGGGACTAAGCATCTCATTGAAGTACAATGGAGCTTGGCCATTAAGGGCCTTGTAGGTAAGGACAAGGACTTTAAAATCTATTCTGGACTTTACAGGGAGCTAATGAAGAGAAGCTAAAACTGGAGAAATATGATCTCTCTTGCTAATTCCCACCAGAACCCTTGCAGCAGCAGTATTTTGGATGAGCTGGAGGCCTCGCAGTGAGCTAGTCAGACAACTCGACAACAAGGAATTACAGTAGTCTAGCCTTGAGGTAACAAATGCGTGGACTAGCTTTTCGCCGTCACTTCTGGACAGGATACTCCTAATCTTAGCTATGTTGCGCAAGTGAAAGAAGGCAGTCCTAGTGACCTGCCACCAAGCACCATTGACTATCAGGGAGCCCTCATCAGAGCCTGTAGGAGAGGGTCCGCATGTGCCGCGCAAGGATGAAGATTGGTGAGGGAGGTCCTCATCGTCAGAGGGGCTGCCAGGGTCACCATTCACTGCGCCACCCAAGATGGTTCCCACAGTGTCTGGGGAAGCTTCTGACAGAAAGAGGAATATGACCCAAACCCAAATACCATCAAACCCTACACCCAATTGATGCTAAAGGTCAGATCAGATGCTTTGTTCTAAACACAATGTGATCTTTAGTTATTTTCCGACAGACGTTAGCCTTTGCTGTGTCCAAACCGTCTCGGCAGAACAGGAAGAATCAGTGGTTTTTAAGTTGCTCTCAACGTACACACACACAGTTGAATGAGCTGCTTTACTCACAACAGTTTTACACATTAGATGTATAAAAATGACTCCTACTGCCTATTTGTAATAAGGCAAACCAAATCTATTCAACTTCAACGATTTTAATTTAATAGTTTTTTTCACTCTGTAGCTCATAAGCTACAACTTTTAAAACATGTGGCCACTAATCAAACAAACACACACACCTTCTTCTCCAGTAGAAGTGATATCCACCCTGAACAGGAGCTGCCCGCTCACATGATCCGCAGGGAGACGGCAGCACAGGCTGTAGCTGATGGGTTGGTCACTGCACACAGACACACAAACGGATGTGGTTACACACACTCCTGTGTGCATACAGTGTTTCTCTCATGTAAAATGTATCAAAATCGGAAAATAACGTGCTGAACAAGTTTCACACTCTGGGAATTTGTGATTTCAGCGCTGTTTGCTTCACCACACACACACACATATATATATAGTAAAAAAAAACAAAAAACAAAGACATCATGGATCACAGGGGAGTACATGATGCCCCCAATTGTAGGTCACTTTTAGTACAGCTTCAGTTTTCATGGCCAGTCTATTCAAACACCTGCATGCATGAACACAGAGTGAATACAAGTATATATATGCTGTCGGTCCCTCCAGGAGTCTCTGCACGGGGGATGATCAGCTGACCCAGAAACCGCTTGATGATTGGTCGGCTCTTGGCAAATTTATCTTTCACCTCGATCTCCGGCACGTCTGTCATCGGAGCCACAAAAGGCGTATTTCTACAGAGACCGACCAAGAAAAGTACAGGTTTACATTCACTGTCTGGTGTATTTACAGCACGTATTTAAAAATACATTTGGTGTAAATGTCATTAAATTCAATTCTATGCTTTGTTGGTTCAACTTCTGCTTTCGTCGGTTAGACTTTGGTCATTCACGTGGAACTCATGTGACCCACCGTATTAATTCATTTCTGTTTTTGTATCTTTAAAGTCCCTGAGGTCAAATGGTACACCTGTTATCAGTTTGCACAGGTTTTTGTAGAATATACAGATAGTGTCTAAAATGCATGAGCACACTGATCACAAGCAGCAGATATCACATTACACAGGACATTCACCCTGCATGTGTTAACAGGAAGTTCAAAGATAAGATATTGTAGTGGATCTTGTCTTTCTGCTGTGAAACATGCAGTAAGCAGTGTGTGAAAAAGTGATGCTGCACCATTATTTTTAATCAATGTTTCAGCTGTAGTGTGTGCAGGTGTGTGTTTGTGCCGACCTCCCCATGCCACACAGGGTTGGTGGTGTTGGCTACGATTGAGGAGCGTCTCTCCTGGCCGTGGTGGGTGAACTTTGGGAGGCCTCTCCTCTTCCTGGGCTGGATGGACATCTTCAGGTAGGGGTCGGAGCTGAAGAACATGCCCTTCTTCAGCACCGCCGCCCTGATGTCTGGAGAAGAAAAAACGTTTTCAGCACGTGTTTATTTTACTTTTACTAGACCGCAATTACACACTAGTTCTACTCCTCTCACCTGATAGGGTGAAGCTGACTAGTTTCCGACAATGCTCAGTCCCTGATGGGTCCTCCACTTGGCCTTCGCTGCCCACCTGATGAGAAAACCACCAATAAAGAAGCAAAATGAGTGGACTGTCTCACATTTTTAGAATGAAATACCTTCACGGGGGTTTGCTGAAGAGTTAAAAGGAGGAATCGTCACATGATGAGAGACGTGATTCAAGCTGAGTCCTTTAAATTTTCGTGACTCAACTGGAGCAAGCGTCTCCTCGCCTCAGCTGCTGCTGCAGAGAGCTCAGTGACGTCCACCTCTAGTTCACTCACCTCCCCGAGCTGACTCTGACTGCATCTCACAGTTTGTTTCCAGCTCTCAGACGAGTTGAGCACAAAATATGTTGGCCTATAAGTTCTGGGTGTTACAGGAGCATCTGACCCACCTTCGATGAGTTGTGAGATAATGCTTTTGTCACGGCTTGGTCACGAGGAAGAGAGCAGGACCCAAACGCAGGCAGGGGCAAAAGATATTTTAACAATTTATTTAAGGACTTATGCTTACAGGTGGTCAAGGCAGGCAGGGACAAAATCCAGGTAATCAGCCCGAACATGACATGGTACATAAAAATCCAAAAACCAAAATCACAATGGGCACAAGGAAAGCACATGGACACAAGGTAGGAACATAGACGCTAACACAGCAAATGAACAGAACAAAGGAAACGGCAAAACTCAAATAGACAAGGGGAGGGCAGGAAAACGAGACACAGGTGAGACCAATCAACTAATCAAGAACAGGAAACAAGTAC
>WARS01001518.1:0-21334 GCA_008933995.1 Datnioides undecimradiatus | reverse complement strand
TAATTACATAAAGATGAAGAAATGCTTGGAAATGGTAGGAACTCCACAATACACAACGCAATCCATGCATTATGGTTTTTGATCATCATGATACATTGATCACAATACAGAATGCGATACATGGGCCACAACAAAAATGTGTATCACAATATACAAGTCACCCTACCACGACACACGAGACGAACTATCGCGATATACGGCCAATAACACCGTGAGATACGACCCACGTCGCTGCATACTGTTGCGATATGAGAGCGTGCCGCGGGGGGGAGAGGGATATGCGGCCTGTCGTTGCGGGCGGGGGGTGTCGCTATCGCGATACGCGGGTGTCGCTATCATGATTCGTGATGGTTGCGGCGTGGCTCATATCGTGACATGTGATCCACTAATCGCTGCATATGTCATATATGTACCATGTTGTGACCTATGTATTGTGATAATGTTACCCATATATCACAACGGTATGGCTCATATATTGCAATTCAAATTGTGTTGTGACCCATGTATCGCCTTATGTACCATGATCAATGTCGCTATCGCGAAATGTGACCGTCGCTATCGCGATATGTGGCCGGTCGTCTCGGACTGGGATGTTGCTATCGCGACATGTGGGCGGCGCTATCGTGATATGGGACCGGTCGTCTTGGGCGGGGGTGTCACTATCGCGATATGTGGCCATCGCTATCGCTATGCCGCATCAAGTTTTTGTACTTGTTTAAAGATAAGTAAATGCCAGAAGAATTTGCAAGGACTTACTGGACATATAGCCTTGTTTGACAGTAGAGCTTTATAGAGAAATATAAGTAATTGTCTTTAAATTATCCTGTCCATCAAAGTGCTGTGCAGAGTGTAAAGATGAGTATGAACAGCAGAAGAAGTGATAACTTGGTTCATATTAATAGACTGAAAACACAATGTCTTTATGTTTTTAGAAGTTTTTGGATGTAAAGACCATTTAATCCATGAGGCAGAGGGTTTTTTTAAATCTTCTAATTAAAAACAGAAAGGGAAGAGACAGCTCAGTTGATCTTTTCCACAAAAAGCACACCATTTAAGATTGATGAAGGATGGAAATTCAGTTAGGTATCAAATGTTAATATTTTAAACTGAAATGTTTCTTAAACATTATTGATCTGTATTGTTAAAGTTGACAATGAATGTTTAACAGAACACTGAACAACATCAGTCTTTTGCCTCCAAGTAAGAATTTCTGAGTTGTTGTTATTATTTCGGGATTGTAGGTTGTGAAATTTCCTGGTCTGTCTTTCTTTGCTTTTGTTGTGTTGAGATAATTGGGCTTTCTTAGTGAATTCCACAATTTTCTCCAAGATAGAACCAGGTAGGAGTGATGTTAGTTTCTGTAATGAATGATCCGTTTCTCTTTCAGCCCTTCAATAGTGAAATTGATCTGTTTAATTCGCTCATTGAGGAGTTGGTTTTGGAGTTGGACCAACATTACAGCACAGGAGGAAACACAAAACAGGTGGGTAAAGAACTTGTCAGACAGAGAACTTACCCACCCAGAGAAAGAGGTCTTAGCCAAGGGCTTGAACTTTGCCATGACACCAAACAGTTACCTATAGTTGATTTGATTACAGCTACAGAATCAGCTATAAAGAAAAACAACTTAACAGAAACTGAAGCCGAACAGCTTAGGTTGACAGTGTCAGCAGCTCTGTCCAACGCCAAACCCCCCCCTTCCAACCTCACCATTGAGGAGAGGAAAGCGGTAACAGCACTCAGCAAGGACCACAACATCACAATCCTTCCAGCAGATAAGGGAAGATGCACAGTTGCTCAATACAACTGATTACCACGCCAAGGTCTCTGCGCTACTCAGTGACACTAACACATACGAAACTCTGAGACGAGACCCAACCAGTGGTTACAAAAAGAAGTCAATAGAATGCTTACAACAACTACAAAAAGAAGGGATTATTGACAGAATAAAATATCACCGTCTTTATCCCCAGGACTCAATTCCTTGCTTATATGGACTCCCTAAGATCCATAAAGAGGGGCCCCTCTCAGACCCATTGTCAGCAGCATAAACTCTGTCACCTACAACATTGCCAAGCACGTAGCTAATATCCTGGCACCTTTGGTGGGCAACACCCCATCCAAAACTCCATAGACTTTGTGAACAAAATCCAAAACCTAAAAATGGATCCAGATGAGACCATGGTATCCTATGACGTGACTTCTCTGTTCACTTGTATCCCAACCATGGAGGCTTTGGCAACAGTAAGAGAGCGACTCACACAGGATAACTCACAGGATGCCTAAACACCACATATTTTCAGTTCAATGGCAAATTCTACAGGCAGAAACATGGCTGTGCCATGGGTTCACCAGTATCTCCCACTGTGGCCAATTTATACATGGAAGAGGTAGAAAGCAGGGCCCTGAACTCCTTTGAAGGAACAACACCGAGCCATTGGTTCAGATACATGGATGGCACATGGGTTACAATCAAAACTCAAGAGGTGCAAACCTTTACGGAACACATCAACTCAGTGGACAGAAACATCAGGTTCACCAGAGAAGATGTGAAGGATAATAGTTTGCCCTTCTTAGTTTGTGACGTCCACATGGAAAAGGACAGACGCCTCCACATTGGGGTATACAGGAAACCCACACACACAGACCAATACCTACTTTTCGACTCACACCACCCACTGGAACACAAACTTGGCGTTATCAGAACCCTGCAGCACAGAGCTGATAATGTACCCACCAGCTCAAGGGAAAGAGCACAAGCATGTGAGGGATACCCTCAAAACTTGTGGTTATCCCAGTTGGACCTTTGTAAAAACTGCAGCTGGTTCCAGAAGGAACACCAACAAAGTGGTTGAGGAAGAAAAACAAAACAAACGAAACAGCATAGTCATCCTGTATGTGTCTGGGGTATCTGAAAAACTCTGAAAAAGGAGGATCTTTAACAAGCACCGTATCCCTGTGTATTTCAAACCCAGCAACACACTCAGACAGAGACTGATACATCCCAAGGACAGAACACCACACACCCAAAAAAGCAATTTGGTGTATGCAGTCCAATGCAACGAGGAATGCAAGGACCTCTACATTGGTGAAACAAAACGTTACATAAACGCATGGCTCAACACAGGAGGGCTAACTCCTCAGGCCTAGACTCTGCTGTCTATTTACACCTCAAGGAGAAAGCCCACTCCTTTGAGGACAACAATGTTCACATCTTGGACAGAGAGGATAGCTGGTTTGAAAGAGGAGTAAAGGAAGTCATCTATGTGAAATTAGAAAAACGTCTCTCAACAGAGGAGATCTGCGATGCCACCTATCTCCAATTTACAATGCTGCCCTTTCATCCCTTCCCAGGAGATTCAACAACTTAGCCTCTAAGAACAACTGCCTTTCACAAATGGCCTCATGTGACTCCAACGACTGTCGTTATAACACAATAGAGCACTAACGAAGTCGAAACCAACTTTCCCCAGACGACTGTCACTCTAAGGACGGTCGTTGACACATGGAGCACCAACAATCCTACGACATCATTTGCCTGGTGAAAGCCTCCACAGAGGTTAAATACCTGAATCTCCACACTAGCTAGTTGGACTAGTCCAGCCTAGTCCGATGAGCACGAACTGTTGAAGCCTCTTGGATGCGAGGTGAAACATCTTCAAAGACATATAACCAAGTCCAGTTGCGTTCGATTCAATTTCCTTGAGATATTGCCAGGTCCAGATCAGTTCCTGGCCCAAAGGGTGCTGGCTGGTGTATGGCTCGTGAGATGTGCAGCATTACTTGAACCAGGGGTGCTGCAGTATCTGCTCCAGGGTGATAGGCTGCTGTGGATTCACAGTAAAACACCTTCTCAATAGGTGCATGCAGTCTGAGAAGAGAGAGGACAGAAAACAAAGCAAAGATGAGGCCGGAAGCTGTGATGGTCTGTTGGAACATGGAAGGAAAAAGCTTTGCTCACTGTTAGAACCAAAACTCATGTGTTCATCACCGGCCTTCTCCTGATTCTCAGTGTCCACTAACATCTTGGTGGGTTCATCAGAGTTGGTGTCAGTGTTGTCGGCCCTCGATTTCTTGGCAGGTGTCTCTGTTTCTGTGCCGACCTTTCTCTTGGTGCCAGTCGCCGTCCCAGCACCCAGTGGTACCTCAGTGGGTTTGCTGATGTCCACTTTGTTGCTGTGACTCCTCGTCTTCTTTTGGAAGACTTGGATTTTCTTTTGCTCCCCCTGATGATCTCAGTGCTTTGGCAGGGGCCTCTCTGCCGTTTCCTGGCTGACTCCAGATCTGTGCAGGCCTTCCTTTTCTTTCTGGTGGCACTGCAGTCCTCCACCATGCTGGTGTTTGGTTCGGAGGTGCTGCGACTGCACTCTACAAATGAGATGAACATCATAAATAAGAATACAGTTGGATATCAACACAGAGACAAAAACACCACTTAGAACAGTCACCAGTTATAAAAAGCACAAAATACTCAGAGTTGAAAAGATGATTAAGATCAAATTTGCTCTGTAACACAGAAACTGTGAAATTATAACTGACCACTTGAAACAAAGATATTACTTCAATGTTAAGACTTTGTTGAGGTGTTCATTTGCAGTGAGAAGGAACATTTGAAATCTGCATCATTCTGCAATCATAAAGATATTCAGGCCTGCCACATATAGCAAGTAGTATCTGAACAAACTCAGATCAACCTGAAAAACACATCAGTTCTGATCAAATATAGATGTATAATGGTTTCTCCTATTTCTCACCTCTGATTTGTTCAGTCATTACATTGTATGCTTACATGATTCCTGCTCATCTTTTTTAAAAATATATTTAATATAACATTGCTCTCATCAAGTGAACATGGCTGCAGTACAGAGGATATCTGCAGGAATGACTACAGACATGGTCAGAGACCAAACTCTCCAGCAGCCATATCCACAGTGTCCCGCTGACACTCTCGCACTGGTGTAGCTCAGTGGTTACTTCGAACATCAATTCTTCCTGAAGAATTCGCTGCTCTCCATCCCTCCCCGGGATCAAACCACGGGCGCTGTCCAGTGTTTTGTCTCTGTCTGATTCCAAACTGCACCAAAGCACTGAGCTTTTACAGTAACATCTCCTTTGAGAGGGTCAAGTCTCTGTTGTTGCTCTGTGAATCTGGTTCTCCACAGCAGTGTCACACTAGGAGCCGCAGAGTAGTGGCGTGTGATACTGCAAGATTTGGTATCGATCAGATGCCAAGTAAATTAAGGTGGATGCATCATCAAATTGCTAAATCTGAATGAATTTTCATGACCTTTAAGTGTTTTGTGATTTTTCCTTTGGATTATTAATTAGTCAAAACCCAGGGCAGATTTTGTCAGAAGTTTATAGGTAAATAGAAAATATTTTATTATCATAATAAAAGTTTTTGTTCAGAAACAATAGAACAGTAACAAAACAATTTTTCCCCAAACATTGTCATGTCTGGAATTTTTTTCTTAACCAACCAAAGTGCACAAAATTATGACTTGAGGACAAATTAAAACTAATTCTTTTTTCCAGGTAGAGTGTTCAGAAACTACAATAATAATAACTACAAAATAATTGTATTGGAAGAAATGGTCAAAGCCAAATTAGTGCCATTATCACTTAGAGTGGAGGGGAGCTGTAGATTTACTCTATGTACATGACTGTGTTAAAAACTAGGAAAACTTGTGCAAGTCACAGATTTGTAATCGTGGAAGCAGCACCACCCAACTGCCACATTAGCCCTATATTAAGAGGGGGCATTTCAGGTGAGAATCATAAATGTCCACTTTTAGAAACTGCTCTGCTTATCACATTTTTGACACTATACACACACATTTCACAGAATGTGCCAAGCAGGGTTTTCTCTTTCTTATGACATCACCTTGGAACCAATCTGAATTACTGTCTTTGTGGTAGAAGTTTGGGAACGAGAGGTTGGACTGTATTGTGGTCACTAGTGAGGTGTCCTTCCATGCTGAGGCTTCGAAGCATGTGTCAAGTGTGCCTCTGAAGGACCAATATTTAATCTATGCACTCATGAATTATAAAAACGTGTGGCTAGAAAAACAACACACATAAGAATAGAAACCAAAGTTTAATTATTTTTTTTCAAATCGCAAAAGCAGTTTATCAGATACATGACAAACTGCAAAAGTACAAGATAACGCCACATAACAATGCAATAAATCAGTTGTTTTTTTGAGTCAATCAGTATTAAAAACATTTCCAAAGTATTCACTCATTATATACAACACGAAGCATTTTGGGGCCGACAAAACTTCTAAGTAAAGGTTGAAACTTCATACATTAAAAGGAGCAGCATGCAGCATTGAACAAGCCACCATTATAATACCCCATTCATATTTTTTGTGAGTGTATTTGTGATTACACTAACAGACACTGAGCCAAAATTGTCTAGCATCTATCATTACAATTTTGTCATGGGACAGTTTTGTATTAAACTGTGATGCTAACTTTTTCTAAACTGACAATACCAAGAAAATATTAAGACTGTAGTTCCTTAATCTTTAGCAAACCAGAAGAAAATGAATTGCAATACAATGTTAGCTGCACAGGATGAATATAAAGGGAATCATATGTGATTAAATTAAAATAAATGCTCTATTTTATAAGTCTCACAGATAACCTGGGAAACTGTCTATTGAAGTAGAAAAAATACTGCATTTATTTTAATATTTATTTTCATATCATTAGTCAGCAGCCTGCTGGTAAATTCCAAGGCTCCACTTGCTGTACCTTTTTTAAATACATTTACTATAGCATTGCATCTGGCCAGTAACATGAACTTTAATAAATGGACAGGTCTACCAGATTTTTCTATTCTGTTAAATCCAGTTTACTTTAGAGTGAAAAAAAAAATCTGTACAAACCCCCTATGAAAATATCAACAGTCAAACTGTAACCAGACATCTTTGCATTCTGACCCGTTTCTTTCATTTTGACAATTTTTCTACAAGAACATCCGGTCCTTGCTGTGGGAGAATCGTGTGTTCAGTTCCTGAGATTTCTTGAGCAGCCGCTGCTTCTGTGCATCATCGAAGCGATTCACCTGCAGGTCTGCATCCCGGTCAAAAGGTCTCCTCTCCACTGGTTTGTCAGCCTTCTCCTTTGCTTTTTCCTTCATCGTCTTTGTGTGCAAACTCATGAGAGACTCAGCACGTTTAGATGCCTGATAATAGGGAATAGGAAGAAAAATTTCAGTCGAGTAAAATGTGGACTTCGGTAAAATCTGCAATAAAGAGTATTACCACTTACATTGTACTTGGACACTTTTTCTGCCATTTCCAAGTCCTTACTGGAGAGTTGTGGGACATCGTCTTTCTCCTCACCCTTCTTCTTTCCCTCAAGCCGTTCCTATTGGTCAAAAACAGAGTGATGAAAGGGAAGTATCATATTGGCCACAACATGTCTAAAAAAATCCAATAGGAAGTATAAATGTAAGTTATTTTTAAATAACTACCTTCATCTTGCGCTCCCTGTCTGCTGGCGTGTCTGTCCAAATGGAGCGATCCTTGTTGTCTGGACCTGACCTCTTCTTGAAAGTTCGTGCCCCCAAGCCAATGTGCTGTAGCTCTGGTGGGAGCTCGGTCATCCATGTTTCTCTGGTTGGCACCTCGGGAGTTTCCTGTTGACAGAGAAACACACATGGGAATAAATTCAGATGGCAGAGGAAGACAACTTTAAAAGACATAAAAAATAAAATAACCAGATGTTTTGTATTCTTACTGTGTTGTGTAATGAGAAAATATGAAACTGTATTCTTATTCTTCTTATTGTGACGTTCTTCTGTTGTTTGTTCTTTTCCTATAATCTAATTCTGTGACCTTATATTTATCATAAACTGTGAAATTCTTTAAGTGCCCTTCCTGCCTGTTATATGTATGTGACCAGAGGTTCTCTGTAGATCATTAGATGATGAGTTAGGAACGAGGAGTAATACAAACTATCATAAGGACAATGGTCAGAGGAAGAGAGATGATAGACAATGAAATGCTAACATGTTATCTATGATCTTGTGGGGTTCCTTCTGTGTACTAAGTGTATAAAATGTACACGCTTGTTAGGCTCAGGGCTCATTATGCTCATCATGCACTTCGTGTGCTTGACTGTGCACAGTCCATCTAAAGATACCAAATTAAAGCTTGCAGAAAGACAAGTGTTTGAGTTTGTGCTTCATTCATCAGATATTGCCACCACAGTTGTATGTATTGTATTAAGCCGTATCCTCTTTAGAATTTAGGTTAGTTTTAACTGAAGAGTTTGTATAGTGTAGACTATGCAGATAAAAGCAGGGGGAAACTTACATCTCCCGTCAGCTTCTCTTTCATCCTTTGTGCTCTGCGCTCAAAGTCCACAGCTACAGAGTCACAAACAGGCCCTTTGGCCGGCATGGGTCCAATCACATCCTCGTCTTCACTACTGGAAGACTCAGCTCGGTAGCCTGGAGGCAGGGCAGGCCCGGGGAAACCCTCTCTGTCTTCACCATCATCATTGTCATCATTCTCATAAGCTGCCCTTCGAAATCCAGGAGGCAACGCTGGTCCCAGCACAGGTGGCCTGAGGGAACACTATGAAGTTACAGTCTCCATAATTAACTAATAACACTGGGGAACACAATTTTTGTTGAGTTAGGTGTGACAGCTGTTTTTAACTAATTTTTGGGTGCGGAATCCAAAACTGATCTCAGTTTTTCTCTATCACATCAAGTTTTTGAACTATAGGATCCCCGTTTTCTTAAAACATATGAAAATATAAAACATATAAAAATATTGATATACAATGAAATATAAAAGAAACAGGCATGACTGCAATGTTTAACAGTATTATGTTTTTACAAAGGGCTACTGTAATTATAATTGTGTGCAAGTAGTTAAGGTAAAAAATTACGTTTATAGCTCTTTCTGGAGTGTTCAACTTGAGGACTATCGCGTTTGATGCTCCAACAATAGTCACCCATCATATGTACACTACTACTACTACTGCTACTACTACTACAGCTAATCAGTGGAATTTTGCTTATCTGGAGGGTAAGCTGTGGAGAAAAAACTTGACGTGTTAGAAAACTGCAATTTTGGAATCAGCATGCCAATTTTAGTTTTAATCAGCATAAAAATCTAACTCAACAGAAAGTTTTTTTCAAATTGTTCCCCAGTGTAATCCACACTGTTATCCCCACTCACTGTTTACACTTCTTACAGATCACTTGAATATGCTGTAGGGCTTATCTGTTCACCTTTCTGGTGAACTGTGTTGTTTCTTGAATCCTGGTGGCAGAGCTGGTCCAAAGAAACCATCATCATCATCATCATCATCTTTTTCCTGTTCTTTTGTCTTCTCAGCCCTGTTCAAAGTGACACACTTTAATGTTGTAATTGTTGAGACGTTTATTTCTGTGATTTTTACTCCATCACTTGTCGTACTTTTCTGCAGATGTGTCTGTGTGTTTTGTTTTCGCTCTTTTGACCGCCACCTCCTCTTCACTGTCATCCGAGGAGCTCGACCGTTCTCCCCGTTTATAACCGGGAGGCAAAGCAGGGCCGGAGACTAACACGGGGCGAGAGAGGCAACTACATATGAATATAGCTGATTTCTGCAAAATTAATAAATTAATATACAGTGAATATGGTTAAAAGTTAGTAGTAAAATATACGTTGTCTGATATACTTACACCCTTCCTCACTATCGGAGTCTTCATCACTCTCCTTCTTTCTGAACATCGGGGGCAAAGCAGGTCCGATTAGTTTATCACACGACATGTTTGACACTTTGACTGACTCAATTAGGCGCGTAATTAGAGCAAAATCTATCAAAGGTAACAAAATATGCGTCCCATACAACAAATCGACGCTGTGACACCAATTTGACCTTTCACACCGGAAGTAAACAGTATCTCCAGTGTCTTCTGTCAAGGTAGCTAAAGATAGCGCTACTAAAACCAGAAGTCGGCTGTCGTGGTGCCAAAATAAAAGCACAAGCTTTTTACCTGACACTGTACATTATCATGAAACTCTTTGCTGTTACTTCTCGGCAAGCTGCTATTCTGTTATTATGTTACTATGTTTAATTTATTTACGTTTAGTGTAAGTAATAATCATATAGCTAACATTTCATATATATTTGCATTTATTCTGTAGCGGCATTGTTTCTCTGTGTGTCATAGGCTGTGAATTATAAATCAACAAAATATTACCCACTATAGTGTTTGCTTAGAAAACAAAATCTTGAATTAATTTTAAGACATGGTAGACATTGTCCACATTGTCTGGGTGCAAATGTTTTATCTGATCATTTTAATGTCAAATATAAGTTTGCTTGTTTTACTCTTGGGTAAAACTTCAAATAAAGCATAAACAAAAAAATAATAATACTAATATTGTATATAACGTCCCAGATACCTTTTTCTATCAACGAATTCTGCGTTAAAACATAATTGTAATTTTCTCTGATTTAATCTCAGACTGTTAAAGATTAATATTCCTCAAACAAGAATTTATTGTGATGGCCACAGCCGGAAGTTTAGTCTCTATATCCTTTTAGTGGACTTGACACCAGCACTGTGTACTACTACCTTCTGCCTGACACCACACAGATCCTCTCTGGTGGGATATCAGGAGGACTTCAGGCGGATTATGAAGTTATTCCTGATGTGCTGTGGAAGAAATTACATATTTAAGAATTAGTAAAATGGGTAAAAAGGATAAAGGAGACCGGGGTGAGTAGCAAATGTTCCGGTTTATCCGCGCTAGCCATTAGCTTACTGAGGCAAGTTGAGGATACTGAGGGATGAACGATTCAACCGAAACTCACATTTTCCTGCTGTGTGTCACCGACCACTCTGTAGTTTCACACTTTAAGTCTTTGAACGCCTCATTTAATTACTCTCTGTCTGGGTAGTAGTCGTTGTAAAAGGATAGTTCATGGGATTGCAGGTTTTGGTCGTTTTCTCGTGCTAAACACTTATTTCTTATGTTAATACATTATGATATGTGCATATCAGTGCATTATAGCTCTTATATTATCATCACATTGATATTAATGGATTCAAATACATGAGAGGCACAAATTCTATTCGAATCAGTCGTAAAGCCGTGTGCTATAATCACAAAATAGCATAAATAGAAGCAAAAACTAAGAAAAACCAAGTAATGTGTTCACTTTCAGAACATTTCTTATATATCATGGTTTTACCAGGAGATTGTTGACATCCCAACACAAGAGAATTAACAGCGTTACATTTCTGACAGTTATTTGTCTGCTCCGGTTGCTGATGTTTTCCATCTCACGCTGTCCACCTACAGACAAGAAGTCCAAAAAGCGTGTGTATGAGGATGAAGAAGATGAAGATGAGGTTGTGGGCAACGAGTCTCAGGAGGCAATACCTGCTGCTGCGGGGAAACAAGTGGATGAGTCCAGCACAAAACTGGATGAGTATGGAGCCAAAGACTACCGTGTTCAGATGCTGCTGAAGAATGACCACGCTTCGCGCCCCCTCTGGGTGGTAAGGCTGGTTTTGCTTTTTGCTTTTCTCAATTGAGACAGGTTAGAAATTAAAAACATGTTCCTTTACACATTTTTCTCTATTCCTCATCTTTTTTGCTCTTCCATCATTTCCCTCCCTTCTAGGCCCCAGATGGACACATCTTTCTAGAAGCCTTCTCACCGGTGTATAAGTACGCTCAGGATTTCTTGGTGGCCATTGCAGAGCCAGTGTGCAGGCCAAACCACATCCATGAGTACAAGCTGACGGCCTACTCCCTGTACGCAGCTGTCAGTGTGGGGCTGCAGACCTCCGATATTGTGGAGTACCTGCAGAAACTTAGCAAGACATCTGTACCTGAAGGAATCGTGCAGTTCATTAAGGTCTGAATGCAAGAGGATCTGATGATTTGAGGGACGGGGAAGGTCATAGGAAAATTTTTTGTATGTTTTTGTTGTCATGTGTGTAAATGTGGTCATTTAATCCCTCCTCTTTTTTCAGCTTTGCACAGTGAGCTATGGCAAAGTCAAGCTGGTGCTCAAGCACAACAGGTAAAGTCATCTCAGCAAAGATTTATCTTTTATCTGTGCAACACTTATTGTCTATTTGTAGCTCTTCCTAAATTGTTTGCCTATCAACCCTAAGGTATTTTGTTGAGAGTGCCTTCCCCGATGTGATCCAGCGTCTTTTGCAAGACAGTGTGATCCGTGAATGTCGTCTCCGTACCGCAGACGGAGCAGACACCGAGCTCATTACTGAAGTCATCCACAGCAAGTCGGCGGTATGCCATCCGACATCCATCATTATTGTTAAATAATGTTAAATTATCTCTGAAAATGTTGTAAACAAGTAGGTGTTTATGTTTAGTGTTCGGTGAAGTCACAAATGTGAAAGACTTTAAACCTGCAACCAGATCATTAAGGTAATGATGGTGTTAAGTTATTCCCATCTCCTATCTGTCAACCTTTTTTGAGATTGTTGTTATGTTTAGAAATGTGTTTGTTAAACTTGTGTCAATAACCAAAATTGCACTTAAAATCACATGAAGTGCTGAAATGTTGCACTGTAGTACATTGTGATGTGTGACATCTGAGGTAGGGGCAGCTTATTCAGCTACAGCTTGATGGCAGGGTGTTCAAAATGTGTGTAGTCACTTTGAAAAATGTGATGATCACGTTTTAACAAAATGATAAAAAATAATATTGATGATATGAGGGAGAGTATCTTGTGATGCAGGAACTGAACAGTCATTTAATGTCCTGATATAAATTATACTACAGTTGTTGTGCAACAAGAAGACACAATTTGGAAAAAAAAAAACCCTGCAGAAGCCCAGAGGGAGCTGTAACTGTTGCCCTGGTCTCACACTGACACATGCTCCTGTGTGTGTGTGTGTGTGTGTGTGTGTGTGTGTGTGTGTGTGTGTGTGTGTGTGTGTCCTCCTGACAGATTTCCAAGTCTGTTATGGAAAAAGGAGGTACTTCCACCTCACAGCAGCCCACCGATGGACAAACCTCAACCCAGCAGGTCCCCGAGGACATCTTCAGCTACTATGAGCAGATGGATAAAGAAGAGGAGGAAGAGGAAGAGACTCAGACTGTTTCCTTTGAGATTCGCCAGGTGCACATCTGATTCCTTTTGTAACTGTATTTCCTTTTTTTTGCTTTTTCACATCTAAATACTTGATATCACTGCTGACCATTTTTAATAGTGTGCATCTTTAAACTGATGGAGGTTCTTTGTCCATTGCAGTAAGCACTGACCTTTTAGTTTTTAACATTATTGGCATTACGGCCTTGTCTGTTTCATGGTTACACCTCCAACTTGTTGTTATAACTGTCCAACACTCTGTTGAGTTCTCTACCCCGAACTCGCGTGTTCGTTTGATGAAGGATGCAGGAGTCTCTTAAAAGTTAAAGTATTTTATTTGTCTTCTAACAGCAAAGAGTGCATAAGAAAAAGAGATCGTTTACAGAGCTCTGGACCAGACTACGTTTCCCTGACAGACATACAGTCACAGCATCAGTTCACGAAGTCTGATGCTCTATCTTTCCCTGGTCCGTGTTTATATTACTGTTACACAGAGGAGGAATGTGCGTGTAATCGTTTCTCATTGGCTGTATGGCCGGACCCCCTTCTTGCAGGTGTTGTTCGTGCCGGTGTCCTCGTGTAGTCTGACTCTGCTCTCGTGATCGGCGTCAGCCGTTGATAGTTCCTGTTTTCTGTGTAGAAAAAAGAATACAACACCACACACTCCCACACCAAAAGCTATCGTCTGCATTCTTGGTGGCCTTTCGTCCGAACAGACAGTAACTATCTCAGAAGGCCGCAGCTGTAGGTTATACCATTAATGGAGTTGTTCTTGACGCCTGCAGTACATTACCTCATCATTCTGATGTCTCTGTCCCTGTCGACATTCTTTTCCCATGCGATTTGCTACTCTAAGCGTCTAAGCAGTGTGGCTCTCATGTCTGCTGTGATTAAGAATTCCAAGCATTTGCACACCAACTTCTCTGCACATAAGCAATGTAGCAATATATCCCAACAAAACTGTAAAGCTATTTCATATACAAAGGTATAAGATAAGATAAGATATCCTGCACTTGCGGTTGTATTTCTGATGACATGATGTTATTGTGGGTCTGATGGTTACCAGGAGGGATTACTAGGGATTACTCTGAGCAAAGATCAAGGCTCTTAATGCTGATTTACATGCTGCACAGAAAATAACGTGACTGCCTGAAAGATGGGAAACCTAAAAATGTATGGTGCGCTTTTAAAATGGTTAGTAGTGATATACATGTATATAATGAAATATATGATATTTGTAGAGGTACAGCTCATTCATCCAATACAACTGACTTGGTCCCTAAAGTAAAAGAGAGCAGTGGACAGTATATTCCTACTTCTACATTCACTTGAAGCTACAATTAGTTTTGTGGCTTTATTTCAAATTAAGCACTTTGCTTTAACAATTCAAATATATCTCCACACCAAAGCTCTGAACTGCTGTGTTGTGTTCTTTTCTGATCTTTTGCAGGAGATGATCGAAGAGCTGCAGAAGCGCTGTATTCAGCTGGAGTACCCCCTCCTAGCAGAGTACGACTTTCGCAATGATACAGTCAACCCAGACATCAACATAGACCTGAAGCCCACTGCTGTGTTGCGGCCCTACCAGGAAAAGAGTCTGCGCAAGATGTTTGGGAATGGACGTGCGCGCTCTGGGGTCATCGTGCTGCCCTGCGGTGAGACAGCTGGTTGGAGTTTCAAAACAGAAAGTGCACAGCCAACGCGTGACATGCAAACGGAGTAGCAATAGGAAATGGGGGAAATGGTGTAACTTACAGACAAAATGATGCTGCTGCTGCTAATGTTAAAACATACCCTCAACACACACTACAAATATAACTACTAGTCATTTTTTGTGACATAATACAAAAGTTTTGCATATTTCAATTATTTTATTCACCCTTTGCTTTCCAGGAGCGGGCAAATCTCTGGTGGGTGTGACCGCAGCGTGCACTGTGCGTAAACGCTGCCTGGTGTTGGGTAACTCCTCAGTGTCAGTGGAGCAGTGGAAGGCCCAGTTTAAGATGTGGTCAACGATCGATGACTCTCAGATCTGCCGATTCACCTCCGACGCCAAGGACAAGCCCATCGGCTGCTCGGTGGCCATCAGCACCTACTCTATGCTGGGTCACACCACCAAGCGATCCTGGGAGGCTGAGAGGGTCATGGAGTGGATGCGGAGCCAGGAGTGGGGACTCATTATCCTGGATGAGGTGCACACTATCCCTGGTGAGAGGTTACAGCACATCCAATTGCGAGATGTGTTGTCAGGAATGTTTTGAAGCAGTGCTGTGGGACACAATAGGAGACACGTGAAACAGACACGTAGTTTGGTGCAATTTATATTAACTTTGTATTCTCTCTGTAGCCAAGATGTTTCGTCGTGTTCTGACCATTGTCCAGGCGCACTGCAAACTGGGGCTCACTGCCACACTGGTCAGGGAAGATGACAAGATTGTGGACCTCAACTTCCTGATCGGGCCGAAGCTGTTCGAAGCCAACTGGATGGAATTGCAAAACAATGGCTACATTGCCAAAGTCCAGTGTGCAGAGGTGAGTCAAAAATAACTAAATAATAAATTAACATGATAATAAATCATATTTCATGAATTGGACAGCTTTGATTACATGGTCTTTTCTGTGTAGACTTTGTCACATATGTTGTTTTGCAGAGCTGTGTGGAGCAACACGCAAAAAGTTGAATAATTCATATAATCACATGCACAGGAGTTGGACCCTTACGTCAATCCATGTCTTATCAAAACACTTTTTATTTGTGACTCTGATTCTTGGCCAAGGCTGTTGCTTGTTGCTGTAGACAGCATTCACCTGTTGACCCAATGCCAGAAAAGGTTGGCCTTTGCTTGTCAGAGATCACTTTTTAAGGATTAATGTCTTAATTTGAAATGTTTTAGTATTTACAAACCTTTTTGTAATTTAAAGGCTCAGTGAAATAGTGTGCTGATGGAAGTAACTGCAGGACATTTTAAAATTGTAATATATGATTAAAATCTACTCAAATGTATCTTCATGAGTGATTTTGTTGGTCCAAGGTGCGTCTTTTCCTCTTATTTCTTATTTTCATTGCAGCGTTAATGTCGCTGACCATTTGAAGAAGCACATTGTGTTTATATCATTTGTCAAGTTTTAGCTGTGTCCGAACTAAGGTGCCTGTCAGCCTTGAACTAACTCTTTGGCAATATTGCACTGATATTGTCAAAAGTGAGTGTAACTTCCACATTGATAAAGTTGTCTGAACACTGTCCCTGTGTCTGTGCTTCAGGTGTGGTGCCCGATGTCTCCAGAGTTTTACAGAGAGTATGTGGCCATTAAAACCAAGAAGCGCATCCTGCTTTATACGATGAACCCCAACAAGTTCCGCGCCTGCCAGTTCCTCATTCGCTTCCACGAGCGGCGCAATGACAAGATTATTGTCTTTGCTGACAACGTGTTTGCCTTGAAGGAATACGCCATTCGCCTCAACAAGTAAATTATTCATTAAAAAAGAGCAGAGCATTGCGTTTGCTTCAGTAAACTGCCTGTTCACATAAGATTTCTTTGTTATTCATTGTGCTTTCTCATTTTCCTCTCAAGGCCTTACATCTATGGACCAACGTCTCAGGGGGAACGTATGCAGATCTTACAGAACTTCAAACACAACCCCAAGATCAACACCATTTTCATCTCCAAGGTAACCTCATCAATCTGTTATGCATTTTGTGTATATAATATGGACCTTTCTTATTCAGCCACCATCTGCTGCGTTATGGCCAGTAGGGGGCACCAGTGTTTCTAGATAACTTGCCATGATTAAATCAAGAGTGAATGTATGTTAATGTATCCAAATAGACAGTTTGGTGTTCTTGTCTATAATATATTGTGATTATATTGGTTTTCTGCTTATATTATCACACTCAACAATGTCAATGATAGATTTTCATCTTGCACCTTGTCAAGGATTCAGGTCTCTCTGTAAAAGGTAACTGTGTACTGACACCGTGATACACTGATAATATTTCATGTCTGTGAAATGACACTACACAACTTCGACTGGATACAGGTTGGAGACACCTCCTTTGACTTGCCAGAAGCCAATGTTCTGATCCAGATCTCCTCCCATGGTGGATCACGCAGACAGGAGGCCCAGAGGCTTGGCAGAGTCTTACGAGCCAAGAAAGGTGAGTCTGTCTGAAAAACCAGAGGATTGTTATTTTTTGGACAGACGCTGACATTTTGCTGCTCATGCATCAACAAAAAATGTTTTTCTCACTCCACCTGCCTGCCTGTCTAGGAATGGTAGCAGAGGAATACAATGCATACTTCTACTCACTGGTGTCACAAGACACCCAGGAGATGGCTTACTCCACCAAGAGGCAGCGGTTCCTGGTGGATCAGGGATACAGCTTTAAGGTGTGTTCAGCCCTGTGGCATCCAATCATCTCCCCACATTTCACACTATTTGTGTCTTCTCACAGAACGAGACCACTACTTTCACACTTGACACTGAATCTTGAGGTGCTGAAGGATTACTGTATTCACTTTTTTAGACAATCTGATTTAATTTAAATATCCATTTTGTATCCTTTTTGTATCAATTATCCACGTGTTTGGTTTGGTTCTTTGAATAAACAATTGGATTTTCTTTGGTTTCTGTCATTCATACACTCCACACAAAAGTAAAGCATGAACCAGAAAATAAACTAGTTTTAGAAAAAGCATCCTCAGAACTCTGTTGTAGTTATATTTGTGATTAATCCTTTAGAACAAATTGGGAAAATGTTTATGAATAAGTAAAAACCAGTTGTTGTGTTCCTTTTCTGTCAAAGGTGATCACAAAGTTGGCAGGTATGGAGGAAGAGGACTTGATGTTCTCCACCAGAGATGATCAACAGCAGCTGCTTCAGAAAGTCCTCGCTGCCTCTGACTTGGATGCTGAGGAGGAAGTGGTGGCGGGGGAGGTGGGCGCACGGCCACAGGTGAGGACTTTACTGAACTTATCCTTTGCATGCTGCCATTTGCATATTAGATTATTTTCACTATTTATTTCTCCCCCTCTCTTTATCAGTTCTCAAGACGAACCGGAACCATGAGCTCCATGTCAGGTGCAGATGACACCGTGTACATGGAATATCAGAGTCGTGCCAACAAGGCTGCCGCAGCAAACAAGGGAGTCCACCCACTATTCAAGCGCTTCAGGAAGTAGATGCACTGGGTCAAACCCTGTGGACTTACAACAGGGATATAGGACAAAGTTGGTTGGCCACTGAAGCTGAGGACGAGGCTGCCGGCAGCATGTATAGATAATCAAGCTGCTATGGAGAACAGGGGAGTGACTGGAGATAAAATGAGACTGAATGTTATCTGAAGCTAATAATGATACACTGTACATTGCTTCCTCTAGATGAGCTGTGCATCAGGCTGAAGCAAATGATGCCTGCAGGGATCCACTCCTCTGATTTGTATGTTTCAGTTCCAGCTTCTTCCTGAACCCACATGCAGGACATTTGCAGATGAAATACAAACTCTGTCTAAGTGTCGACCACTGCCGGTACTCACTTGAAAAATCTACCCAAAAAAATAGCCTCTGCCTTTGGATGGTGTCACTTTTTAAATGCTGTGTTGCGTCGCAGTGATGTACCAAGCCATTCATGGCCAATTTGTGAAATTCGTGAAGCTCAATTCCACAATGCTCAAATGTTGTGAATGGCTGTTAGCAGTTCATCTCAGCCACAAATGTCTGTATGTAGGATGAGAGGGACTGGGTACTGCAGTACGAAGGGTAGGTGGTGTTAGATATGCCAGCTCTGTTGGCAGTGAGTATAATAACATGTTGTGTTAGTGGTTGCTTCACTAACAGCTGTATCTGAGAAGGAAAACCAAGGATGTTTATTAGACTGATGTCAAAACATTATTTTGTAAACGTAGCTACATTTTACAAATTAAAACATCACAGATTAAAGACACATTGTGAGACAAGAGTAATCTGTCACTGAGAGCCCCATTGATGGTAGTTTTCACCTTGGAATTTTTTTTCCTTGAATGTGTTGCTAAATGTGTTTTGTAGAAGAAATGTACCTTTTCTGATTATGGCTATTATTCTGAAAGAATAAAAGCTCTATGTGTTGTTTTTAAAAGGCCTTAGGGGAAAACTTGTCTAAATAACAGCAGGAGATGAATATTGGTCTGCTCAGAAATAAATAATACTGATTCCAATGTGCCGGTAGTATTCTATGACATATTAATACAGGGCACACAAGAACTGAACTTTCAAAGCATATGCTGAGTGAGACAGAGGGTAGACTATCCTGCTGAGGTAAAGCGTCACAATGGACAGACTGAACACTGAGGACATCAGGACATGAAGCTGATTTATGTCCTTATATTTGATGCACGGTTTGTGTGCTCTGTAATTTGTGGTTCTCTTCTCTCAAAAAAACAGCCCAGCGTGGCTCTTTTAGCTCTCAGAAAGGTGCAGCAACTGGGATCTGTAATCATCAAGGAGATCAAACCAAAAGTTTAGTCCAAGTTTATATTGGTATGTTTGCCAATCTGCCAGGCAGAACTGGCATCCCATTTATCTTATAGAAAGGTTTAATAATCAGGTTGAAGTGAAATGCGACTTTATATCTAACACATCTCTAAGCTGCAGCCTTAGATATCTTTTCTTTGCAGTCTGCCTCCACTGAGCATTTACAGCATTTAAAATATAACTGTTTTACATTAACAAACCAGTGATTTCTTCCATATACTGTTGTAAACAGCTGATGATTTGTGCACGTGCCTACATGAACCCAGTCCCTTTCGTTTGTTTTATGACCAAATGTAAACATGTTATTTGGTTTCATGTGACGTTCATTCAGTGTATGTGTGTGTGTGTGTGTTTGCAGGGGGTGGCGTGTGCGCGTGCACGCAGACTGATTGATTGGTGTGATGTAACTGTGTTTTGGCACGTTGTAATGCACTCTCCTTCTCCAACGAAAGAATGAACCCAGCAGTTTATGGGGAGTAACGCCCACATCCGAATAAAGAGTTAATCCCTCCCTTCATTTGAAGTGAACATCCAATCCTCTTCCACTTCTGTGGCTGTACAAGCAACTATTTAAAAGCGTTCCACAATACAATCCCATCTAACATTACATTACCACACGGGGAAGACTGCGTGCTGCACGTGCCAGAAACATGCATTTGCAGATGTGAACCCTGCGCTTTTAGACGTTGCAAAGGACTTAATCATTCAGCGGTTTTTGCTCACTCAAACACCGAACAGAATCCCAACAATGGCAATCCCAAGTAATTTTACGCAAGCATGCTGGAAGAGTTTTCAAGGACACCGGCTTAATAAGCAGCTGTTCTTCGTTTTACGCGCGTTACACAAGTCAGCAGACAGCGAGGCTTTCGGGATCTCCGCAGCTGGGCAAGAAACTATGCCTGAAAGATTGATCACACCGGCAGATGTTGGCGAGAAAACCATAATCAAGACCCTGAAGGAGATGCCTGGACCCAGCACGCTTTCCAACTTGATCGAGTTCTTCTGGAGAGACGGCTTTAGCAGAATTCATGAAATTCAGGTACCTCTGTCCAAATATGCGTTTGTTTTGGGCGCGTTCTGTTTTATTTGACGCGTTAAATCATCTCGCGGGGATTTACACCAATGGCAAATGTCCTGTGGACTCTCAGTGAAGTCTCAGCCAAATTTGCCACCTATGCGTAAAATGGCACAGGCTGTTGCGTAAAGGCGCACCAGGAGTGTGGTTATGGTCCTAGTTTGTGGCTTAAAAATCAAAAACAAATGTGCAAATTAGTCACACTTGTGTGTCAGTCGACGTGACCTTAGATTACAAATAGGTGCCTTTTTGTTACCTAATCTGTGCCGATGAGACCAGGTAATTGTTGATGAGTTTTGGTTGAGCCTTGACACAATGACACACGCTGTATCGTGACACGTCTTTTAGAAAAAGTAAAGAAAATGGACACAGCCAGCTTTCTTTTATTGAAGTCCATGATTCTCGCCATATTTTAAATCTGTTTTTATCACATTTTTTTATTGACTGTATTTATCAACAGGCTTTATCTAAATATAAAAGTGGAATTTACAGTTGTGTTGCTCAAGGAATTTTTCACACTTCCATTAGCAATGGCTTCTGAATTTGATCTGGAGACTGAATAGTTTCTTATTTGAACATTGGTTATATCTCAAAAGAAATTTAACTTAAATAGAGATTCAAATAATACTATTGTTACAGGCTTCTTACAGGTTCTACTTGA
>WARS01001513.1:0-13240 GCA_008933995.1 Datnioides undecimradiatus | reverse complement strand
AGAGATACATGGAGCGCTTGAGACACTAGAGATACATGGAGCGCTTGGAACACTAGGGGCACTTGGAGCACCAGAGGCAATGGAAGCGCTGGAAACACTAGGGGCACTTGGAGCACCAGAGGCAGTGGAAGCGCTGGAAACACTAGGGGCACTTGGAGCAGGCATTGAATGAACTGTCGACAGGAGGCGAGGTGCTGGGGTCGGCCGGGACGCCGACAGGAGGCGAGGTGCTGGGGTCGGCCGGACGACAGGAGGCGAGGTGCCAGGTCGGCCGGGACGCCGACAGGAGGCGAGGTGCTGGGGTCGGCCGGGACGCCGACTGGAGGCGAGGAGCTGGGGTCGGCCGGGACGCCGACTGGAGACGAGGAGCTGGGGTCGGCCGGGACGCCAACTGGAGACGAGGAGCAGATGCCTGAACAAGAGTGGCGTCCAGTGGGGAGGTGTGCTGCGGAGGCGCCGGCTTGCAGGGCTGCGGAGGCGCCGAAGTGCAGGGCTGCGGAGGCGCCGAAGTGCAGGGCTGCGGAGGCACTGGAGGGCCGGGGAGCCAGCAGTAGTGGCTGGCAGGCCAGAAACTGTGAGGCAGGCTGCCAGCAGGACCAATACTGGCTGGCCAGTCCCTGGGAGAAGAGCCAATGCTAGCAGGCCGGACACTGGGAAAGCTGCTAGCAACATTGATGCTAGCAGGCCTGACACTGGGAGAAGAACTGCTAGCAACGTTGATGCTAGCTATCCTGACACTGGCTTGAAGACTGCTAGCAGGGCCAATGCTAGCAGGCCGGACACTGGGAGGAGAACCGCTAGCAGCGTTGATGCTAGCTGACCTGACATTGGGTTGATGGCTGCTAGCAGGGCCAATGCTAGCAGGCTGGACACTGGGAGAGCTGCTAGCAACATTGATGCTAGCAGGCCTGACACTGGGAGAAGAGCTGCTGACAAAACTGGGGCTAGGTGGAGCAGCAGGCTGATGGCTGGTGAGCGTGAGCATGAGGGAGCCCGAGCTGGCTGACCGACTGTCAGTGAGGCTAACGAACTCCTTCAGCCAGTAGGGGAGGGAATCCACACACTGTGGTTTTGCTGCCGCCTTTCACTTCGCCAGCCGAAGTTTTTTTGGATCTTATAAATACTAATAAATTACTGTAGAATGTGTTTTACAGATATGCAAGTAAGTGTTTTCACATTCTCTATAGCACCCTCTGAAACAAAGTCTCATTGAAGTTGAAAGTTGCACTTATTTGCAATGTGCTGGACTGTATCAGTCTTAAAAAAACCTCCAGCTAAGACCAGTGTCACTAGATGGTATGTCATTTGCAACGACTCTTCCGTACTCCCATTCCAACCATAGAAAAGAAATCTACAGCTTGTTACTGAGTCATTGATTTTATTTCCTTGCCCACTGTTGCAAGAGCCATTTGGCTGTAGGAGGTGAAATATCAATGTAGCCTTAGTTAATAAATTCAAAGCACATTTACTGCTGGGCGTTTGTGTGTATTAAACAGTTGCCTATGCAAATTTCACTTCATTGATGGTGACAGAAAAGACTTTGAGAGCAACTAAAAGATTTTGCCAAAGCATTAATTGATGACCCTTAAATGACCCTTTAACCTCTGTTGACACTGGATACACACACACACACACACACACACACACACACAAAACCTATATTACATATGAAATCTGTGCAAAAGGATAAAAAGAGGAATATGAGAATAAATCCTCTTTCCCAGTGATAAAGATCCCCATGGCTGCCTGCTTCAGTTATTCAATGCCTGCAATTGTCCTTCATTTGCAACAAAAAAGCCAATCAATATTATCTCAGTGCAATGTGACCAATGTGAATGTGTCCCCAGGACAAATTGATTTGACTCAATACATTACAGCAGTGGTCCCCAACCACTGGGCCATATTGGTTTACAGCACATAAATTTAAATATGTAGGACATGTCATGGATTTGAGTTTCTGCTACTGTTTCTGGTTGTTTCTGGTTGTGTCTTTCTTTTGTGTCAGTATAATTGCTTTCTGTTGATTGGTTCAACTGCTTGACCTGTGTCTTGTGTCCTTTGTGAGTATATACTAGTGTGTATATGATTTGTCACTCCTTTTGTTTTCTTGCCAGATCACCACTGTACCACATGCTTAACATTCCAGCCATTGTTTCTAGTATTTCACTTAGTTGTTTGTGTTTTTCATACTTTTTGGGGTTATAGTTATCATAAACATTGCTTGGGTTAATGGAATTTTTCAAAATTTTCTGCCCTCTTGGATTTGTTTGCCTTCACTCAAACTGATTCCTGGTTATAAACTCACCTGCCTTCACCGTCTGTAAGCCTACATCTTTTTTGATAAAACTCTTTGAACTCTCACTGCTCTGAACCCAATGCCTGCATTTGGATCCATCCCTGTGCATTTCCCCATTTCCTTTGTGGCAATCAGGGCCATTTCTAGCTTTGTGGGGACCCTATGCAAAAATACTGTTTGGGGGCCATCGTAGTTTGTCAAACTACAATGGAAAGATTATTAACCCTTTAGATGATTCCTGAAGATGCTACAATCTATTACACTTCACGAGCAAAACAGGCCACAGTCATGATAACCTCTCATATTAAAATTAAACATCTTAAGTGGAGCCACTCAGGCAAGTTAAACTCATAAAAAAAACAATAATACAAGGAAAACAACAATCCTCTATATGTAAATAAATAAAACAGATATTGAGTGTTTTTAAAAATGTTTACTTTAAATTTTGAAATCCTGGACTATAAATACAATTACCCAGCATCTATTTTAAAGTGCAACAATGAAAACAAACCAACACTAAAAATAATACTTACCGTATTTTCTGGATTATAAGTCGCATTTTTTTTCATAGTCTGGCTGGTCCTGTGACTTATACTCAGGTGCGACTTGTATATATTAAAATATATAATTTCACATGTTCTTAAATGTTATTTCACACTGACCGACATGACCAAGGAGTAAATATTACCTACAGCCGCGAGAGGGCACTCTAGGCTACCGGTATCTGCTACTCCTGTACCACTGAAAATGAATTAAAACATTAACTTAAAGACAACTGAGAAAGACTGATCACAAGTGCCCCAAAAAAGAAAATCATATTCTGCAGATTACAAGCTGCAAGTAGTAAAACATGCAGCCGAAAACGGTAATCAAGCAGCAGAAAGAAAGTTTGGAGAGAGCGAGAAACTTGTGAGGGACTGGCGAAAAGCGGAGGTTACTCTTACAATGAAGAAAACAAAGAAAGCTAATTGCGGGCTAAAAGCAAGATGGCCACAGCTGGAGGAACGAGTTCACAGATGGGTGCTTGAACAACGTGCTGCTGGGAGAGGCTTGTCAACGGTGCAGTTACGTCTCCACGCCCAGGTAGTTGCCAAGGCAATGAATATAAATGACTTTGCGAGAGGACCTTCTTGGTGTTACTGCTTCATGCAACGCAACTGCCTCTCTATAGGAGCACAGACAACGGTGTGCCAAAAACAGCCAGCAGACTTCCAAGCCAAGGTCGACAGTTTCCGCGAGTTCGTTGAAAAGCAAGTAATTGAGCACAACGTGACACCGGATCATATTATCAACATGGATGAGGTCCCCCTCACATTTGACATCCCCAAAGGGCAAAAAAGTGTGAATATAGTGACAACTGGTCATGAGAAATCACACTTCACAGTGGTACTGGCATGTTGTGCAGATGGATCAAAATTGCCACCAATGGTCATTTTCAAACGGAAAACCATACCAAAAATCCAATTATCCCCCTCAGTTGTCATGGCCGTGAATGAGAAAGGGTGGATGGATCAAGAAATGATGAACTTTTGGCTTACGAAGTGCTACACTAAGCGTCCTGATGGCTTCTTTAAAACACGAAAAGTCCTGCTTGTGATGGACAGTATGCAAGCGCACATCACGCCACAGTTCAAAGATAAATTAAAAGTTTTCAACTCCATACCTGCCATCATCCCTGGAGGCTTAACCAAAGTACTCCAGCCACTTGACTCGGTGAACCGGAGGTTTAAGGCAGTCTTGCGACACCTGTGGGAGGAGTGGATGATGGATGGAAAGCACAGCTACACGGCAACTGGGAGGATGCGCCATGCAACTTTCCTGCAAGTCATTGGATGGATCGACAAAGCATGGACTTCAGTGACAACCGAAACCATTCTGTCTGGATTCAGAAAGGCCGGATTAATTGGAACTGAACTGAATGCTGAGTCTGAGGACAGCTACGCAGAAGAGGAAGTGGCGCTTCATCTTCCTCCGGAGTTGGCGGAGTTGTTCAGAAGTGACACCAAGGATGAAGAATTCAATGGATTTAGTGATTTGGAGTGAGATCGAGAGTTTGGTAAACTTGCTTAACAGTATCTTGCGTTTTGGACTCGCGACTTTATTTATATTCCTCCTATTCATCCTCCCTGTTATGTTCTTTATGCTATAATGTATCTGAATAACTGTTAATATGTTACGTTACCATACCAGACACCTATTCAGTTTGTTGTTTATGCTTCTTGTAGCTCAATAACCATTAATGTGTTACGTTAACATACCGTACACCTATTCATCCTGTTGTTCTTTATTCTATTGTTATTATTATAACTTGCCTTTCAAGATGAAATGTCGGTTCTTGGTCACGGATTTTGTAAAATAAATTTTTAAAAAAAATGCAATTTATAGTCCAGTGCGACTTATATATGTTTTTTTCTTCTTCATGATGAATTTTTTGACTGGTGCAACTTATACTTCGGAGGGACTTATAGTCCGAAAAATACGGTATATATTTAACATCACAGTCTCACACTCATCAACATCACACTTATATATTTAACATCAGGAGGAAGTCCTGAAGAATATGAATGTCCTGGCTTCCTGGTCAGGAATTTCTGAAGACCCATCTGCTTCAACACCTGGAGCTCCCAAACATTTTAGAATTGCTCCTGCAAAGACAAAGCTCCTCAGGTTACCAAGCAAAATAGATCATAATCTCATATTCCTATTTTATAATTGCAGATATGCAATTATGAAGTGAAGTTGCACTATTACAGAAATTCATAATCTGTTATATCAAACATTGTACAGTACAGTACATGTACAGTGTCCCTTTAAAGCATGTACCCAATTACAAAGTTGTCACTTTTAAGATGTTTCTGCATTTATTTACATATTGTATTTGTTATTTATTAGTCACTTTAAAAAATCATTAGTGCTATTTATAAAGCAGTAGCACACTTCTAATCAGAGGCCTATAAAATACACACTTAACTTAATAAATCACAAGTAATCCTAAAGTAATGTAAAGTGGCAAATATTTGAGAGACAATTTCCACTGGACGATGACATATCAGACATCTGCACAACAGCAACAACAACAACAACAACACACCCTCCCTCCCTGCTATAATCTGACAGAATGGGTCTGATGTCGCTCACCTCAGTCAGTCAATCAGTCCTGTGGCAGGACAGCACAGTCCATTCACATGTGACATGTTCATTTTATTTTTTTTTTGCGCCACTAGGATAATTTCTTTTTGATGCCATAGCGCTGTTTGCCATTAATGTCCTCCCTAACGGGAATGATGGATAGTTATCAATCATTCACAATTGTACCTGTCATTGTCGGCGGCCTGCAGTCACTCACTGCGTGACAGTGCAGCCCTATGCATTTGCATAGTCCACATATAGCAAGAAACAGCTCTAGTGGCAATCGTGATAAGTCACACATTTTTGTGTTTCTGTTTGCATTTTTTAAAAAATGCAAACAGGTAAAATATGAACATTTGTATTGCAGAATAGTTGCCAATGGTTCGACTGCTGAAAATTACAGGACCCTGCTGTAGGAACTTACATTGGGGCTTATTATCGTGTGCTGTGGCTTATTATTGAATTTGAGAAAATTTAAGGGGTTTCTGAGATTCTGAGAATCTCTTGTTTTCTTTCTGTTTCTGTTCTGGTTACTTCATCTTTTATTTTAAAAAGTGTTTTTCACTTGTGTCTCTGCCTCTGCTTTATGTGCTTGCTTCCTGTGTATTAATGGTTCACTGGTTTCATCTGTGTCTTGTTTGTCTTCCATTCTATGTATATAGATATTGTGTCACTCCCTTTAATCCACTGAGATCATCTTGCTATTTTCTGCCTGTTGCTTGTTGAATTTGATTGTCGTCATTGCTCTGATTGTCTGGCTATGACTCTGCCTGCCTCAGGTTCACTCTGTCCGCTGTTAGGGACCAAACAATCAGGCAGCAGGACAAAGGTGTAAAAAGGTGAAAATTCTAGTTTATTGCAATAGGAAAGAAAATAACAAAAGTCAAAAGTTTCAAACAATACAAACTATACAGACTAGGGCCCAATAAGGCAATTGAGGTTTAACTAAACAGACCTGACCTAATAAATGACACACAAGGGGAGGTATATATACAATCAGGCTGACCTAAGACAGACACAAGAGGGGGTATTACCACGAACAATTACACATACTATTTAATACACAACAACAAAAATCCCACAACTAAATAACCACCACAACAACAAACCATACAAATAAAGACTAATTTATAATAATAAACTACAAAAATGAAATAATCTATTCCAAGACTTTTCACACCCCCTTCTCCCCTTCACTCTTGGCCTCTCCCATTTCCTGTGGCGGGGCTTAAGAATCCCCAGCCCCCAGCACTCAGGTCTTTTGTCCAGGCCTTGGTAAGAAAACAAAGGTAAGGATTAATTACAACTTAAATCAAGACAGTATGTAACTAAAATGTGTGCACCCAAATCAGAAACAACTGTCCTAAATAAAGATTGTACTGTCTGAACGCAAAAGACTATGTGTAGTGTCATTATTTGAAAGTGTATGATGTGTAGTGTAGATAACTATAAAAAAAATACTAACACGGCATGGCAGTTGGTGGGGCAGCCACATCCGCTACTTTGCAAATGCAGTAATTTACCAGTTATGGAGTACATAATGGTATAGTGAAATAAAAAATAATGCTACTTCAAGTTCCCAAGAGTTCATAGTAAAAATGTTTATATTAATAAATTACCAGTCTGAAATTCTAGTCTCAGCATATGAAACCTGACTTCATTCCTGTTTATAGATCACTACATGCAAACAGAAGTTTTGATAAGAAATTTGTTAAGCTCTCTGTTCAGTTTACCAAGGATATAGTGGAATAAACTCTAGATGACCCAGTCATCTAGTTCAACCTTAAACCTGAGTGGCAAGTGACTGACAAAGTAAAATTTTTCAAAGGTTGTCATGATAAATAAGAGGAAAAGGATGCACAGAGAGATGGATATTGATAAAGAAAATAGAGAGAAGAATATTGGAGGAACAAGGATAGAGCTTTTCTATTAGGGCAATATTCTCCCCTCTCATCTTTCATGGCACTGGCTTAATTCCTTCACTAAGCTGCACCTACCCAAAGGACCAAGTGAAGTATTCAATATGCTCTCAATCTATTATGAAACAAAACTGCCTGCATTAGTGCCACACTGGAGAGGAGATTCAATTTCATGGAGCTAAGGAGGAGGAAAGCTGAATACAATAACAGATGCCCTGTAATTAATAATTACAGACAGAGACTGCAGGACTGCAGAAAAGTCAATACAATGAATAAAAATGACATCACTGCCTCAGATAGAAAACCATAGCGTCAATACCTTCTGCTCTTTATAGCTTTGCTTTACAAAGCACATTTCCTTCATTTTTACAGTGAATATCAAGCCTTTCATCAGTGAGTGAAACATGTTCGTTGAATTTTTTGTTGAAAGAAGTCTCTTCCTGATTGTAAAACAGTTTTCGGACTGCTTATCAGGAAGAATGATACAAATGTCATTATGAGAAACACAGAGAGATGTATTAGCCTACATTTGCTTTGGCGTATATGATAATTAAAAAGGTTGGAGCAGAAATGTGCCAGACCATGGCTGTTTAACTTAGGCCAAATGAAAAGGAATAACTGGTAGCAGGAGCTGGTAGTGACAAGACTGTACCGTGAACCTAATGGCAAGACTCGAAGCCAAAAACTGGAAGTTTCAAACAAGGTTTATTTACACAAAGTATCAACACAAAATCACTCATAAGAGGAAACATTCACTAAACTAAAACACAATGAAAATGGCAAAAACACAAACTAAATTTTCTCTGAATAGGAAACTAAAGTAACAACATAAAAATACTCTCTAAAGAGGAAAAACTTGATTAACCAAAAATCAGTCTTTTGAGGAAAAAACTCTAGGAATCTAAGAAAGTAACCAATCAAAGTTTCAAAACTAGACAAACCAAGAACAGGCAAGACAAGGCAGAAATCATGAGCAGGAACAAGGCACTGGTTGTCAGACGAAAAACGAACACAACAAACTGGCACAAGACAGCGAAGACACAGACTTAAATACACATGAGGGAAAAGGTGAACAGGTGAAAACAATCAGGGCGGGGAAGACAATCAGACTGGCGGGGAAACACAAGAGGAAGGGCAAGCCACCTGAAATGAGGGGGAAGTTAGATCTTTCAAAATAAAACAGGAAGCCACGAGACAATGCAGAAACAAAAACAAATAAAACTTGACCATCTTACTAAACCATGACAGGGAGTGGTGTTAGTGTATCTTAATCTGCCTTGCTCATGAATGTATTTGCTGCATGAACCAGGTCAGTTTATTTTTGGAGAAATCCCAGAAAAAAAATCTGCAGTTTATTTAACAGACACACACACACACACACACACACAGGAGGGAATGCCACTAACAATGGCAGCAGGGTAAAGGGGCAGGGAACTGGAAGTAGAGGGCAAGGCAGGACATGCAGTCTAACATTCTCCCTGTTATATGTAAGTTTTACCATGCTGTCTGTCACCAAGTGCTTGCTCATGGTGGGTAGTGTTAGGTGTAAATTAATACGAGAGATCAGTCTAGACATGCCCTATATGTAAAGTGACCTCAAATAACCTCTGATATGAAGTGCTTTTGACCCTGATCCATTTTTTGACCTGCCTTTTTCCTAATGATTTTGTACCTTCACCTTCCTGGATTTTGACCACTATTGTACTGATATTCTGACAACTGAAAAGAATAATAAAGAACATATGGAAGAATGTGTCCAACAGAGCTGCTGCATATTTTGTGATGGCTGAGAGGACCCTTGTTACATGTACTGACCACTGTTTTGAATAAAGGACTCTGTTTTCATGCCACCTCGACTCTGTCTTCTGCTTTTGGGTCCAAGTCCCAGTCTGTTTGTGACAGTACGAACTGGCCAAGTATCGACTCAGCAGAGACTAATCCAGTGCAATCCTTCAGGTTCAGGTGCAAAGAATTCAGTCAAGATGACCAGATTAACCTCCTCCGCCAAGAGGTGAGGGGGTTAATGGATCGTAGCAAGGCCTTTATGTAAACCTTCAGGACTCAACTGAGCTTTGTGATGGATCAAATGCAGAAGGTTCTGTCTCACCCGACCCTTGTGCCTGCCTCAGTGGGTGTCTGCACTAGTACAACCACCCCAGAGCCAGCTTCCTCTCCTGTGATCCAACTGTCAGCCCCTGCTCCTCTTCGTCTCTCCAGCCCCTCCAGCTTCTCTAGAGACTCAGGTGACTGCTCTTCTTTCTTCAGACAATGTAGTCTCCATTTTGAGTTACAAGCATCTGCATTCACCTCAGAGAGGGCTATGGTGGCGTATATCATCTCTCACCTGATGGGTCACATCGAGGCATGGGCTACGCCTGAGTGGAGCCGGGGATCGGCCATATGTGTCTCCCTGTCGCTTTTCACCACCGCTTTCACAAAGCTTTTTCAACACACTTTATTTCAAAGCTTGTAACTATTCCATCTTAGTGTTTTATTTACATAGGTATATATTTCCTTTGTTCCAGATCATGTCTGCTCCTGCTACTTCTCGTCGTAAATGCCTAAACAACCCTGACTCCTTTTGCTATATTTGTGGTAGTTTCACCATTCCAAGTCAGAGGGCAAACATCAGTGCATTTGTCAAACGTAAATTTTTACCTTAACTACTTGCACACAATTATAATTACAGTAGCCATATCCTTTGTAAAAACATAATACTGTTCAACATTGCAGTCATGCCTGTTTCTTTCATATTTCATTGTATGTCAATATTTGAAAATTTTTATAAAACAAGCACATATCTGTTAAGTACAGTATTTTTCATATTTTTTAAGAAAACGGGGATCCTATAGTTCAAAAACTTGACGTCATAGAGAAAAACTGAGATCAGTTTTGGATTCCGCACCCAAAAATTTGTTAAAAACAGCTGTCAGACCTAACTCAACAAAAATTGTGTTCCCCAGTGTAATCAGTGACGGGCTGCTCTGTCACATCCATACCTTTTACTCTTTCACTATTAGAGCTGACACAATAATAATCAGTTTAAATACGAACTATCTGAGCTTTTCCAAACTGAGCCATCCACTAATTGCATTAAAAGTTTAAATAATAAGACAATGACATTGACCAGATCATTGATCTGGTCCCAGTCAAGAATCAAACCCAGGACCGTCTTGGTGCAGGCTGCTGGAGGACGTTCCATGATTGTCACCACTCTTTTTCCTCTCTCTTTCTCTCCTTCCTCAGACCCATTCTCACATCTGTAAGCCATTTTTACATGTCATGTGCTTGCTTCTCTCTGGTCTCTCTCTCTGTATATACCTTTCTACAGGTATCTCAAGCTCTGGCTCCACCGACCTGCTTTCTATCCACTGGCACCATTTCTTCTTTTTATTGTTGTTGTTGTACTGATAGCCATAGTAAGGATTCTGTTGTTTTACCAAACCTACAAATACTGTCAGCTGATTGATCATTCCATCCTTATGTACAATTTGCATGATGCTGCTGTGTTTTCTCTTTCTCTATTCCTCTCTTTCCCCCCAACCGGTCAGGGCAGATGGCTGTCCACCTAGAGCCAGGATCTGCCCAAGATTTCTGCCTGTTAAAAGGAGGTTTTTCCTTGCCACTGTTGCCAAGTGCTTTCTCATGGTGGAACTATTGAGTGTAATTAATAATAATACATTTTGTCTGGACCTAGAATAGAATAGACTAGTACTTTATTAATCCTTTGACAGGAAATGACCTGCTATGTTTTTAAAAAGTGCCCTGATATAGCCTTGATTGTGATTGGTGCTATAAATAAAATTTAACTGAACTGAATTGAATCAAAGCGCTAACCACCAAGCGTTCATGCTACCACCTATGCATCGTTTCATAATTAATTTGAGATTTTATTGATAAACTGGCTTGGCTGCTTCCAAGTCAATATAAAGACATGTAGACCACAACAAAATCTTTAATGTCCCTGTGAAACAATTTGCCTTGCTGCCAAGGTCCAAGGGAACCAAGTACCAACAAGAATCAAAGGTTACCAATCTGACTGCTTTCAAAACTATATAATTTTTATGAATGTATTGTTTTTCTTGATCTGCTCTTTGCCTGCTATGAAATTTGATTCTCAGTGTCAATGAAAATATTTATGTATATACTGTTCATTTGAACAGCGCTGGATATTATATTACTATCCCAATGAATGCTAAAGGACACCAGATTATCCATTCTAAAATGCAGAAAGGCAGATGAGCAGTCAGAGAGGGAGGAGCCAGTTTCTTCCCTGACTGTAGTGTAGAGAGAGAGCTGCAGGGAGGAAAGAGCTATCCAGTGAAAAATAAAGCAGAATCAGAGCAAGCATGCATGGATGTCACAGTAGTAAAGAAAGGCTGATGCAGAATAAACAGCAAGAGGAACAGGGAGAAAAACGGACACTCAGCAGCAAAAAAGGAAGACAAATTCAAAGAAAAAAGGAGAAACAAGAAGACTCAGCTTAAGGAGGAAGCCACGGTGTCTCAACTCCACATACACTTGTGTCTCAGCAGTTAATTTTGCTTCTGCATGAGCATCTCACGCCAAGAGGACTGTATACAATGATTTCATGGCTGCTTCTTTTCTGCTGCTTTGCCAGTATGGGTGAGTGAACAAAGGCTTGTTTTTCCCTTTACCTTGTCACTGTCTGCAAGTTTGGTTGCAATTTAAAGCCGTTCTCTATGCAGGAGCTCTGAGCAACCAGCCATTTTAGAAGTCCTCCTCATGTGGGTCATAATAAATTAGCTTCCTTTTGCACAATATAAGGGGTATGTATGTAGACTGAGTGTAAGTGTACATTTCTTCCACACAAACCTTTTATCTTGTCTCAACACTCATTGCTTATGCAATGGATAATGAGTCAAAAGAGTAAATTAAGTCAGATTTCAAAAGTGCTGATTGTAGGTTTAAATGCTCTACCTGGTCTGATTGATTTTTGATTTTTTATTTTTTGTCCTGTAGCTCATATTTGCCACAGCAAATATCCATTATTTGTCCATTAACTGATCTGAAATGACTGGCTTTTCTGCTGCTATGTGGGTTTACACTAGAATGTTTTAGAGAAATGTGACTGTGACAATTGAGAATATTATTCCTTTGGATAGGTGTTTAGGGATCAGACAGTCAAAATTACTGTGAACTGACCTTCATTATTCTTTTCTACCCTACAAATGAGAAACAAACTTTAAACTGGACACAAGGCCTGTATATCTGTAGTCGTTTGTACTGAAATGAGCATGTGACATACATCCAAGTGCTTACAGCGGTAAGCTGTATGGCTATAGAGAAACACTGTGAGATGAAGCAAAAACTTTAGAACACCGTTATAATCTTGCCACAACTTCTTGTTTTAACTTGCTCATTTGTCCCAGCTCTAAATGGGTATCTTATATATGTTATTGCTCACTGTAATGTTGAGGTTAAGCATTCAGGGTCAACTGTGTGAGACTTGTGATTGAAAACCTGCCTCGTCAGGCTGAGTCTGCACACACACTCTTACGCACACACACTCCTCCACACACGGTGGCACATCACCACTAATTTGATTCTGACACTGGTAATAAAGGCTTTAATATAGCTCTCAGTAGGGCTCTTTCAGGCACCGTACATAAACTCTCAAGAGGGCTGCAGCTTTATTGCCTACTTTTATGAGCATGTGTGCTTGTGTTAGAGCACACTGAAAACAGCACCTGACACGATCACAAGCATACATGATGTAATAATTACTCCATACCCCGTTTATGTAGCATCAAAAAAAACAGATTATCAGAAAAATGAACACTTAAATAAAGATAGGTGTAATAAGAACTAAGTACAGGACCTATCAGATAGAGCTGTGTAGATGGGGAGTTTGGGCATGGAAATGGGGGTGGGG
>WARS01000104.1:0-20839 GCA_008933995.1 Datnioides undecimradiatus | reverse complement strand
ACCCGCAATCAAAGCATTGTGTGAAATCTTTTTGTGTTTCCACATTCATTATTCATTTTACTGGGCATTTTTTCATTTGAAGCAAATATCGTCTTTTCGGACTTGCCATCGCCCAACCCTCTCCCGCAGCTGTACCAGCAGCACACATCTGTCAGCGACTGGCCAGAGCAGGTAGAGTTTCATCCTTACTCCGTGGAGGAGGAGTCAGAGTTGGGCTACATGGACAATCCCTACCACCCTCCCTATCTGGCTGCAAACCTGAACGACGCCAGCTCTAAATATAAGGTAATACACAGATGATACAGAAAAGGACAGATGCATGCAACAGACTACACGCAGCAGCCAATAACGGTTCCTGTACAGTGATGTTTGTTTTCATGCTTTCATAAAACCCACTGATGCTGCCTGTTGTTTATCCCTGCCACCCTCCTTTGCTTCAGGATTAGAAGTCTGACATCCGATTTGATTGGCCAGTTGGACAGCACTTCCGATGGTAGGGACGATCACTCTGAAATGACATTTAAAAAGATGATTTCACCTTTTTAATCATTCTACAGTGAATTGTTTAAAATGAACACTGCTTCTGTTTGGTCAGATGATTGGGAAATAAGCCACCATGACGAGTGTGACGCAGACAAGCTGACGGGACTGGAGGACTTTGGGCTTTTGCTGAGACCGCTGGGACTCACTGAGAAGAAGCCGGTGCCAGATCCCATTGCCTTCACTGAGCCGGATCCCCTCAGTGCCCTGGTTTACAGCTCAGCTGACCCTACGAGAGCAGTACCTCCTAAAGGTATTGCCATTTGTTTTTAGCTTAGCTTTTGTATAAATCGACCATCGACCATCTTATTTGCAGAATGCATTCGTTTTTTCAAAAGCATCTAAAAACACCTTTGCACCAGTCGACACCATCGTTTTACAGTTTTTAAGACACTGTCCAGTCACTTTTTATGCAGATCTACCTGACATATCTCTACGACAGCGTGATACAAAAGCAACCACCCACAACCTTAATTAAAACGCTGCTAACCACACACCTCTGAATATTCAGTGTCGACATACAGGGCATTAGGTTGCAGTCACTCAGTAGCTCACTGTCGTCTCGTTCATGTTGCAATGAATGTTTCTGTAACTTTTTCTCCCATGAACAATTGAGCCCACTTGTTGTAACACACACCCACATTCCCTCTGCGCTCGCTGACAGCAGGAGAATCCGAACCAGGGTCAAACTTACCGCAGCACAATGACTCATCACTCATTTATCACCGCCTGACAGCTGAAGCATGCACACAGCACTCCCAGTTGTCCCACTGGATCCAGTATTTTGACTTTTTTTGCAAACCCGCACCAGATGGATAACGTGCCATGCTTTAAGAGTGTGAGTTTAACAAGATTTAGCGATTACTTTTGATATGTGTTTGCCTCATTAGGGAATGCCCTTGTTGAGCAGAAGACCTCTCTGAGCCTTGGACAGCAGGCGGTATCACTGAGGGACTCCCATGACAGACTAAAAGCGCTAAGGAGAGTCACCTCCACAGCCCAGATTCTGTTAGCTTACAGCATGGTGATGAGAGCACTGTCTCAGACTGCCTCCAGGTACACTTGTTCAGAATAAAGCTTCACTGATTTATAGATTTTTTTGAACAAATTCATTTTGTGTTCATCAGTTTTCTGTTATCTTCCTCTCCAGTGCGTCATTGAGCAGCCAGTCTAATGGACTCGAGTCCCTGGGACTGGCAGATATCCGTATCCTGGTGCGTTTAATGACACTAGCAGCAGGGGGCAGAGCTCACACCTGTGTGGACCGACAGCCAGGTGTGAAGGGGCTGACGACAGAGCGCAACAACTCCACCTACCTCAGCTTCCTTTCCTCAGCCATCGGCAGTGTGGTGTCCCACAGCCCTGCCGCGTACAGACAGCTGGTGGAGATATGCACTCAGGTCTGTGTCCTTCAGTCCGTCCACTAATTATAAAGGCCATACGCGCTGCAAGGCCTGGACCATGTAATTTAAACATCTATTTCACAATATCAGTTCTGTTTCACAGAGGCTCACATTTGTCTCTGATAACAATAAATGTGTGAGCTTGCTGGCTAAACCACCTAAGCTGTATTGTTTTAACTGGGCCTCAATGCTCAACTGTGATGCTAATTGGAGAGGTTCTCATTAAATAGGAAGCCTTTTAATTCCTGGTAACGCCTACCAGCATGTCCTGCCTCCTGCGCACTTTTGTTGATCAAACAGTCAGAAATAACCAGGAAAATGCATTGTTTTGCTAAGTTTAAGAACAAATGTAACTGCTAGAAAGTGGATGGAAAGTCTGAAGTCTGAATCATTTTAACGTGGCATGCCTGTAGGATCTAATGGCAGCAGCTACAGGGGTGAACATCAGGGCCATCAGTGACCCACAGCAGAGAGGATGTCTGAACTCCAGCCTAATGGCGCAGGCAGCTCACAGATGCCCCCTATGTTCCTGGTCACACAGAGTTTGGTGTCCCTGCTCACTGAGAAGGGGGTTCACTGTTCCACCCCAGACAGACCTGAACACGAGGCCAATGGTGAGAGGACGTAGTAGTTAGGGGAGGTTATTTATTAGTGTTTGAATGTAATGTTGTTATTCACAGTCACTCTCCTCTGCCTGTGGGTCTGTGTGACCTAGACTCGGGAACACAGTCTTTGTCGTCCTTGCCTCCTTCCCCATTACCCCACCTGAGTGCCAGAGTGGGCCGCCTGGAGCTGGCCAATGCGTTGGCAGCGTGTGTGCTGTCTGCCAGGCTGACCAGTAAACATCGCCAGTGGGCAGCACAGCAGCTGGTGCAGGCCTTGGCTACCACAGGAAGGGATGGTCCTAATTGGCCCCAAACATACAGCGACTTGGCCGACGACTTGCACAAATGTCCTCTCAAGAGGCTCGAAGGACATTACAACAAGGTGAAGGACTCACATTGTAATCTGCAATGGCAGTTATGTTTATCCTTGTTGCTGTAACCTAAAAGACCAGTGTTTCCTTTCCTTCTCACAACAGGATGAGATGTTATTTGGTTTGTATTCACTAAAAGTTCATCTTAGAAACTCAGATTTTTTAGTCCAGGGCCATCAATTACCCACGTAAACAATGTGCATATGTGCATATTCTTGAGTGACAGCTCTCCCTCAACACCAACTCTGGGCACTCCCTGTCCACTACCTACATTTTCTGGGTTCTCACAAGAAGCAGTGTAACCTCAAAACTGTTAATGAGGACAAATGTCAGATCAGTGACGCCAAAGCAGAAGAAACTAAACAAAAGGACGCGATATCAAAAACACCAGCAGTTCACAAATAACTTGTTTGCAAGTGAAATGACATTTTTTTCTTCAGTGAATTGCATTCTCTCTCAAATTTTTGTAAACCGTAAAAGAAGTTTTATTGTATCCTTACATTTCTACTTCAAATCAGTAATCCAGCAATGTACTTTTATTCAAAGCTCTATTTATTAATGTTAGCAGCAGTAAACGGTTAAAAATTAGAATGAATGCCTGTGAAACGTTCACCAGGACAGGGATGATTTCAGTGACACACTTAAAAACCTTCTCAGAAACAGATAGGTGGGACTATTCAGGTCTCCTTGGAGCTGGGAATAATGCAGCCACTGGCATTTCCCAACCTCATCTTGAGAGACATTATTTCTGCTCTGCTCAGGTGACCAGCTGTTTCTGGAACAGTGATCAGAGTCTGCTGGCCACTTGCTCTCAGGACAAAGTGGTGCAGCTATGGAGCATCAGCCAGAGTGCGGTGGAGTTACAGACCACCTTCTCCTGCATTACCAGGTGACGTGTCCTTGTTTCTACAGTGATTTTGTCCAGTGAAGCGTATACTTTTACTGTGATATAACTTGTAATAACTGATCTTTTTAGATAAAACTTTAATTTTATGTCCAAGAATATTTGATTTATAAAGTCATGTGTGCACTAGTTGTACACAAATACATATGTTTTCAGCTGTAGTTGCACAATGCCTAATATGAAAGAGTGAAGAAATGTCTTACAGCTCTACTGTCGAAGAACTAATTCTCCTTCTTTGACTCTCTCCAGTAAGACGGACCGATCAAGCAGCGAGAGGGCCGGTAGATGTCATCACATGTCTCCTGTTTACTGGAGTACGGGAGGCAACTTTTTGGCTGCTCCAGAGAACAAACACATCAACATCATGAACATAAGAGGTGAGTCTGGCTTTATGTTTCATCAGTAGGTAGGTAAAAAAGAAATAAAGAACAAAAGAAAGATTAAATCACAAATTAAAGTGAAAAGTGTATATATCTGTATGTATTTGCACTGGATAGCCAAGGTTTTAATATTACACTATGCAAGTTTTGGCTGCGATCTGCAAACTCACCACTAGATGCCACTAAATCCTGCACACTGCATCCAAATGAAGTCTTTAAAAGCAAAACACATTTATGAGTACAGCGGGACCTTTTCTGAACTTTCACAGGATCTCACTGTCACATGGAGGCTCAGATGTCTCGGGTCACAGCCCTCTGCTGGGCTCAGGCCTTCAGCTTGTGGGTACTTGACCAACCTGCGGCCTGCAAAAACAGGCCTGCTGAGAGCCTGCTGGTTGGACGACTGGACGGCTCTCTGTGCTGGCTGCAGGTCACGATGCAGGAGATCGACCTGCATGTGAAGAGCACCGAACTCACTCACTGCCTCAGGAAGGAGAGTGAGCAGATGAAACACTTTTAGTGTAATCACATTAAGACAGTGACATACAATAAATTGTATTTTCTAGTCAGTTCTCTATATTTAATAGAAGATTGTGTTTAGAACGGATATTTCTTGGCTGATACAAATTTCGGGGTTTGGCTCACTTCTTTCAGTGAGTTTAAGGATTTGCACATCTAAAGCTCAGTAGTTAACATGTTTAATCAGTACATAAGCAGAATAGTAAAAACATAAAGTTGCAGTTTTAAAACTAGTTACATATTGAAACTGTATTTCTGCAGGGTGCAGTGACCCTCTTAATTGTTTTCAATCTGTCTCCTTTCAGTACGCTAAACTAAGCTAACTGCCCGCAGGCTTCATATTCAGCGCACAGTCGTGAAGCGATATCAATCTTCACAACTACCTCTCAGCAAGACGGTGAAACGTGTTTCTCAAAATGTCAAACCAGTCGAGTAGAACTCTCCTCCTCCTCTGATCTCTGCTAGCTCCCCAGTGTGTTACCTGGCACAGCGAGGACAGGCCGTTTGCAGCGGGTTATGCCAGTGGAAAGATCCTTTTGGCCACAACGGAGACGTATGAGAACGAGCAGCCTGTAGTGCTGTCTGTCTTCCAGGTTTGTTTGCAAAATAGTCATTTTGAACAGAAATAGCCAACCACCTGTGTGCACTTCACACTGAGGTGCACAAGTCGCTTTGTGTCACTCCCTTATTGTCCACTCTGCTCTGACTCCCCTCACTCCACAGGATAGTGTGAGTTCTCTAAAGTGGGACCCTACAGGACACCTGCTGCTCTGTTTGGGGAGATCAGAGGTTGTGAAGATACTGGGACGCTCCCGGGGCATGTGGGTGACCCTCCACTCCCTCATTCACACCAGCACCGCAGAATGGTGCCCTCTCGCCGGCAGTGCACCTGATCCCAGGCTCATGATGGCTGCGTGAGTTGACTGATGACTGATTGGCTGACAATATTCACACAACATTACCCTTAACTTAACTTAAAAAGAAATTATAAAGGAATAGTTTGGGGTATTTGAAGTGGAGCTGCATGAAGTACTTATCAACGGGAAGCTGAAGCTGTTTGATCGCTCTTTCCAAATCTACTAGACTCTTTTGACTAATGCAGTAATTTAACCTTGCATAGCACTGGGGTTGCTGGTCCTGCTGCTCTGGTTGGTTAGTAACTACACTATTCGATGTAACAGTGTACAATTAACTCCTGTGCTCTGTGAGGTAAAATTAGTGTTTCTGTCAGAGGAGTCTGGTGGATTTAAAGAGAACTCACCGGCTCCTGCTGCTTCTCCGAACTGGGTCACTGTCAGCTGCCATCCACTGTTGGTAACACACTAATAATGGATAGTACTTCATACAGCCACACTTATAAAAAACTGTCTTTTACAAATACTAACTTAACATAAACCAGAAGGATGACTGAGTTTGTTTTATTCGTATGCTGGTTGTAGATTTTCATATAACTCTCTTCATGTTTCTGTAGAGGTTGTCAGAATGGCTCAGTGCATGTCTGGACACTGCCACAGGGGGGTACCATTGTATCTTTGCCCAACATATTGAACAGCTCCCCAAGCCAGGATAAAAGCACCCACATGAAGGTCAGTGTGGATCTGCTGGTGGAGCTGCCTTGATTCTACTAATATCCTGAAAAAATAACATATTCAAAATATTGCATGCCAGTTATTCATTTAGTTTGATATTTAAAGCTGCTGCCTCTGATTTTAGCTCAAGTAATCATCAGTTCTGTTTTTTGCCTTTGCAGCAGGAGAGTGCAAAGTGTGTGTTTGTGCTTCACGGCCACATTACAGCAGTGAAGTCCCTCTCGTTTTGCTCCAGCGGAATGGCTCTGGTCACCGGAGGGATAGGGGGACTGCTCAACATCTGGTCCTTACAGGTAGAAAACAACACTGACTGTAAACATGTAAACATCAACAGAACCAGAAAATCTAACTATTATTGTGTCGTGTATGCTCTTAACCCTCATATTATGTTAAGGGTCAATTTGACCCATTTCAGTTTTTGCCTTGACCAAAGTACTGGTTATCCTTTCTTTTTCTTCATGAAATTTTGTGACTTTTCCTCATCTGGGGTCATGAATTGGTGTGTAAAATCCGGACACTTTGATGTGTAGTGGAATGTCTCTGCAGAGTTTGTATACAAAGATGATGTTGCGGGTCATTTTGACCCAGACACTTTAATGTGGGTAAGTAGCTGTTCAAAATAAATGTACTTTATGTACTTTATTTTGATTGCCCAATTATTTATATCTTGCTTGCCTCTGAATAGCCATTCAGACCCAGAGACCCAGGTGTGTGTAGAGGAGGAACATTCTCTCCCTTGTCCTTGTCACTGTTCTCATGTCATCTCTTTGACAAACACACCAAAAATGAGCTCGAGAAGGTTTACAGCTGAAGAAAGTTTATCACAGATTTTGAACTGGAATAGTGATGCAGAGGAAGAGATTTCAGAGACAGTGGATCTTTCAGAGACCGAGGACAATGTTATTGATGATCCAGATTGTCAGTTTTCCTACGATGAGGAGGATTCAGAGGACGAGTCTGCCGTTGTCCCTCCATCAGTCAGAAGAAATAAGCCAGAACTTCTCAGTGAAATTCTGAAGATGCAGGGCAGACCTCTGCATTCCTCAATATTTGTTTTCACTGAGAAAGCAGCAGTTGTTTCATACTGCCCAAAGAGAAACAAGAATGTTCTTGTGATGAGCACAATGCACACAGATGCATCTCTGAGCACAAGAGAAGACATGAAGCCACAAATGATCCTGGACTACAACTCCACCAAAGGAGGCGTTGACAATCTGGACAAAGTCACAGCAACATACAGCTGCCAGCGCAAGACTGCCCATTGGCCCTTGGTGATTTTACACAACATTGTGGACGTGTCTGCTGACAATGCCTATGTCCTGAGGACTGAAATCAACCAGCAATGGAATGCCGGCAAATTGTACCAACGTCGGCTTTTCCTGGAAGATCTCCCAAGATCCAGAGGCGAGCAAGGCGAAAAATGTGTTTGTGAAGAGGGAAAAACTTTAACTAAATAGTTCTTAAATATAGTGTTGGAATTAAAAATGTACTGTATGTCTCTTTTCTAAATGTTTATATAATCTAAAATAAGGTTGTTATTGGTTTAACCCGCAACATAATCAATGTAATTTTTTTCAACATAATATGAGGGTTAATATACATCTTTCAAAAGTCTTACATTATTTTCATCTTGCAGGATGGTTCAGTCTCACAGACTGTTACAGGTTTGGGTTCTGTCGTGAATACAACCTGGATACCAAACTTGGGTGTAGCTGCCTGCTTTGTGAGATCGAAGGTAATTTAGATCATTTCTAATTCTTAGATCATTTCTCAACTTCCCTCAAACATTATAGGAAAAGTTTGTTTAGTTGCTGAGAGTCAGATTGGAAGATGAATTAAACTCTTGCATTTGTTCAATACGTCATTTTAGCTTAAATACTGGAAGCAAATTAGATATAATGTGTGGAGGTGAGCCTTAGAGAATCTGGAAGATGGATGACAGAGCCAGGCTAGCAGTTTTCCCCAGTTTTTTTATGCTAAGCTAAGCTAACATCTCCTGGATTTAACTTTATACTTATCATACAAACATTAAGTTAGAACAATGTTGACATAGGCATATTTCCAAAAATATTGAATTAGTCCTTTAGGGTGTGCAGCACATCGATTCGTTTATACACTTACACTTAGACTTAATGCATACTCAGTTTATTTCTACATATTTATACAGAAAAAGGTGTCCACATTTATGCCTGTGTCACTTTATAACTCCGTTCTGTCATTGTCTCTGTTCCAGGATGTTTTGTTGATCTGCTGCACCTCCGACTGGATCAGTCAGAATCACGTGCGGGCTTCCTGTCATATGGTCCTCAGAAGCCAGAACATCCTGGGTCTAAATCGGGCGCCGTGTTTGGCCGTCTTCCTGGAGCGGCTGCCCTTGCTGCTGCAGGAGCAGTACAGCTACGAGCGGGTCATTACTGAAAAAAGTTTTTTTTTTTCTGTTGTTTCATGAGCTTCAGCCAAGATGTGACTTTGGATTTCCTCTCTCGCTGCAGAGCCACGTGGCAGCAGGTGACCAGCTAGTCCACAGTGCCTTCCTGCAGAGTCTGGCCTCCTTGACTGTGGGTTTGTCCTTAGAGAAGCACCTGTGCCGTTACCCGCGCCCACCGCATCACACCAGTCCCGATGCCCATTCCTGTCTGTCAGAGTGGAGCTGGCTCGCCACTTATGCCACCACCGTGCACAGTGCTGAGGCAATTGCCAGCGGTACTGCCTTCCCAGAATCCTTCATTGTTTCAGAGTTTCAGGAAGTGGATGACACCGAAATTACCAGGGCTCTGGTGAGCGGTGACAGTCCTCTCTGTGCTAATGTTTGTTTAAGGAAGTGTTTGGATATGTCTCATGAACTGACTGAAATATACACAAGTGTCTTTAAGGCAGGCATCTGTTCAGTCCATCAGCCGTTTAACCTTTATTTGTAAAGCATTTTGATTGACAAGACAATAATAAAGTGAAATTTAACTGGATTAAAAAGCTAAATAAAATAGATGAAAAGACAATTCAAAGATGCAAATGTATTTAAAAGCTGTAACAGGAACAATAAGACAGAGTTGGATAATAACTGCACTCAAAACTGGTTAAAATTGATTTAAAAAGACAAAACTAAAATAAAAATAGATACAAGAGATAAAAAAACAATAATAACATTAATGAAAATCAGCTAAAATAAAACAGAATGCAACATGAATAGAATAAAATAAAGTGAATACTTTTTATTAACCTTAATCCAGAGCCAGGCTAAAGCTGTAGGTTAATATTTCAACACCTCCAGCTGCTCTCAGATCATCAGACTGTCTCAGCAGTTTACAGCATGTGAGTCTAAAAGCTTCCTACGTTTGAACAACTAACAGACTGAGAGGCTGCACTTGTTCATACACTGTAAGCATGTGAAACATACAAACCATAAAATATTAAAAATAATTTTAAAATCAATGTGGAGACCGACAAAAACAAAGTAAAGACTTAATAACAGATGTAACGTGTTCTCCTCTGCTGGTTCCGGTCCTTCTTTGTGTTTTAGGACAACAGTAAGTGGAGCTTCAGGATGGATGAACAGCTGATGTCATGGGCCACCACCCGACCAGAGGTAAACACTAACAGTCCACAAAACAAACTTTTTAACAGTTACCGTCTGTCTGCACAGTGTTTGGGTGTTAAATGAGATTTCTGCTCTGTCACTTAGGACTGGCAACAAGGCGGGAAGAGCGATGTGTACTTGTGGGGGAACGAATGCTACGGGCAGCTGGCAGGAATGGGAACCAACCTCATGATTCCCACCCTTGCGCCATCTCTGTTATAAACACAGCAGGTAACACCTCTGTCCTCGCACTCAGGACGCAGCCTTTGCCTTTGATTGTTGTTTCCTAACTTCTCTTTTCCTTTGTTTGGACATTTTCATTGCCATTCAGGTTGTGTGTGGGCAGAACTGTTCCTTCCTGGTCCAGTCCAATGGGACAGTGCTGGCTGTAGGAAAAGGACAGTATGGCAGACTGGGACAGGGGAATTCTGATGATCTCTATGTCCCCACTATCATCTCTGCTTTTCAAGGTACAGCATCCATCCAGGGAATAAGCACCGACATCTGAGTTGCAGTGGTGTAGCTTTTACTTCCACAATTCTTAATCATTTGTCTCATGTTGTTATATTTATAACTCGTAGTGACTCTTTGCTCCTTGGCCAGGGTACGTGGTGACTCAACTGGTTACGTCCTGTGGATCCGACGGACACTCCATGGCCCTGACCGAGACCGGGGAGGTGTTCAGCTGGGGCGACGGCGATTTTGGAAAACTGGGCCACGGCAACAGTGAAAGGCAGAGGAGACCCAAACAGATCGAGGCCTTACAAGGAGAAGATGTCATTCAGGTAGTGAGACGTGCAGCTTTCACGCTGTGCTGCTGGAAACATTCATAAAGTTAGCAGTGGTGTATTTGACTGTAATTCTTTCTGTACATTTCAAAGTAAAGCTGCTTGGTTTGCATTGTCTGATGGAGCAGATGTAGTTTATCAAGTTATTATTAAGTCTCAGCTCCTTCCTGGTGGAGCTGCGACGATTCTTTGCATCAGTTAAACAATTTAGTTGTCAACCAGTGACTGAATCAACAGCTATTTTGAATTTTCTGTATTTTTGATTTTAAAAATTGTCAAAATTTGCTGATTTTACGTCACAGATATGAATATTTTATGGTACTTTTTGTCTTTTGTGACAGTAAACTGAATATTTTGGGTTTATGGACAAAACAAGACATTTGAAGGACGACCCCTTGAGATTTAGGAAACAATAATCAACACCTTTTACCATTTTCTGACATTTTATGGCCCAAATAACTAATACGTGAATACATCGAAACAACTCTGACAGTTTGCAGTCTCTGTTTGTAATCTGTTTGTTAAAAACACTGTGGGTGGAATCATGTTAAAAAACACACTGAAGAACTGTTTGACGAGTAAAAATCAGTGAAACTTTGTTTTCTGATCTTTTTCGTGTCCTCCCAGCTTGCCTGTGGTTTCCGGCACTCCGCTGTGGTGACAGCAGACGGGAAACTGTTCACCTTTGGCAGCGGTGAATCTGGCCATCTGAGTCAGAGGTCGACATCCAACAAGATGCTGCCTGAGAGCGTGGCTGCTCTAGAGGGATATCACGGGGGACAGGTCAGAGACGGACTGTGCTCGTTTGCCTCCATAGTGAACTAAATGTTTAGCCTACCAAAGCTAACTTGGTTACCTCTCTCAGGTGTCATGTGGTCTGAACCACACACTCGTGCTGTCTCTTGATGGCATGGTGGTTTGGGCATTTGGAGACGGGGATTATGGGAAACTGGGAACAGGCTCTTCAAGGGCAAAATACTATCCTCAGGTAAGCTAACGGTGACGGAGGCTCAAATTTAGGAATCCTCCGAAAACAACACATGGGTCATTATGTTGTATTTATTCTCTTGTTTTAACTGAGTGCACGTATAGCGTATTGATGAAATATTATTTTTGGCTGTTCCGAATTTCAGAAAGTGAAGCAGCTTTGCAACAAGGGAATTAAGAAGGTCTGTTGTGGAACTCAGTTCTCTGTGGTGCTGGCCTGCGATGGACATGTTTACACATTTGGGCAAGGTACGTTTTACTGTGAGAGTGGGAAAGTGAAAATATCTGTATTATGAATTAGAATATTGTACATACATACAGTTTTCCTAATCACCCTCAGTGTTTCTTACTTATATCACAACTTGGGGTTCAAGGACTTGCAGAAATAACTTGTTGCTTTGGTTTTTGAGCACATTTGCATGAACTAGTCTGTTACTTGGCTTCCCTCTGTTCACCCCTCAGAGCGTCTGATTGGCCTGCTGGACTCCATGCTGAAGAATAAATCCTGCCCCCAGGTGGTGCCGTCTCTGGAGGGGCTGTTCATAGAGGACATCGCTGTGGGCTGTGAACACGTGCTTGCTCTGTCCTCCACCGGAGATGTCTATGCCTGGGGCTGCAACAGTGAGGGACAGGTAACCAACAATCCTCCCATGTACTCTGACAATCTGAAGTTTGCTTTCAGTGCACGTCAGGAGCACTCTAAACCCTGCACTGTTGTCTTTTTATGTCTGTGCTCCAGCTTGGCCTTGGACACTCAAACCCAGTGAAAGAGCCCACACTCATCACATCCCTTCAGGGGAAGAACATCAGGCAGATCTCCGCTGGCCGCTGCCACAGCGCTGCATGGACCACCCCGTCTACCTCGATGAAACACTCAGGTAGACACACAGTCCTGCAGCATACAAACATATGCAGAGACTCTATGCATCTGCAAGGTGTGATCAGAAAGTTCAGCTCCTTCTATAACAAGCACAAACCCTGATTTGAATTCTGCAGCCGTCGCCTTTAAAGTGGTAATTCTCTGCAGCAGCACACTTCTCCCGTTGTTGAACCTAAAGCCACATCTGAAACTGAATAATCTCAACTGCGTCAAAACTGATTCTTCAAGCAGATTCGATTGGTTGCCCACGATGATCACACAGCGTGACACAAAATGCTGACTCAGTTATCTCTCACACCTGCTGGACACAGGTTCCCTTCATCTCCAGGTGGCCCTGGAAATTTCCAGCTGGTCCCTCCCCAGTACAACACTCTGAAAGACTGCAGCCCCGGTGTCCTCAGCATGCGCCTCAGGGTACTCCACAACTTTTCTGATCTCATGTACAAGTCCTGGAGGCTGCTAAACCTGGACGCCAAGAACCCGGTAATCTCTGATCCCATTTTCTTCCCTTTTTAATACGACAAATTAATAAAATGATTGGAAAAAATACTAAAATCCATAACAACAATCACGCACCTGCTGCCTCACAGTCAGTTTCTTCATGCCTCATTTACTCTGACTTTTATTCCCCCGTCTGTGCTTCGATCCAGGTGTCCACTTCACGCTATAGTTCAGGGACAACCGCCATCATCAGAGGCGAGCTCAGAGGCCTTCTATCACCCAAGGTCAACACTCTGCCCCTGGTGCGCTCCATCGGCAGAACAATGACCCAGGGAAAAACATATGGGCCAAAGATTACAGTGAAGAGGATCTCCACGAGGTAAAGATGACCGCGATGTTCAGTCCAGCCAGAATCTGTATGTTGGATATACTATATTGATTTAAATTTGAAGTTTTCAATCTGCTAATAAGTGTTAATCTAAACGCAAACCCTCCCACAGAGGGCGCTTGAGCAAGCCCATCTTTGTGCAGATCGTGAAGCAAGTGGTGAGCCTGAATCCTCTGGAGCTGCGGCTTCCATCACGAGCCTGGAAGGTCAAGCTTGTCGGAGAGGGAGCTGATGATGCCGGAAGAGTGTTCGATGACACCATCACTGAGATGTGCCAGGTAGGATGGAGGTCTGTCAGCAGCAGAGAGAGAATACAGCAGCTGTTAATTGACAAATTACAATGTTTCTGCAGGAGTTGCAGTCTGGTGTGGTGGATCTTCTGATTCATACTCCCAACAGCTTTGCGGCAGTGGGCAGTAACACTGACAGGTGCTCATTTTCTAGCCATCTTTTGACAATCACAAACCAAAGTGAGTGTAACAGAGTGTCAAATTTTCTATAAATGCTCTTTATCTCTGCACACCCTCCCAGGTTCCTGTTAAACCCAGCGGCGTTCTCGGACGATCACATGGTCCAGTTTCGCTTCCTGGGCATCCTCATGGCTGTGGCTGTCTGCATGAAGAAACCTCTGGACCTGCATCTGGCTCCGTGGGTGTGGAAACAGCTCTGCTCGATGCCGCTGGGAGGGCCCGACCTGGAGGAGGTGGATCTGCTCACCTACCGCACCCTCCAAGGAATCCTTCACCTGGAAAACAGTGGAATCACGGAGGATAATTTCCATGTGGTGAGATGCTGCACAAATAATCTTATTGGAGAGTTTAAATTCTCTAACCTGACAGATGTTCTGTTTCATTTCCTCTTTTCCTTCCTTTGTCTCTCCTGTCATATCTCCATCTGAAGATGATTCCACTGGATTCGTTCATGGCCCACGGTACAGATGGACGGCTGGTACCTGTGGTCCCTGGGGGTCAAAACATCTCTCTGACCTTTGCTAACAGGACTGAATATGTGGAGAGAGCTCTGGACTACAGGCTGCATGAAATGGATTCACAGGTTTGGAGGGTTTAACTGTGGGTACCTGCAACAACTATATCACCTACAAGCATCCAAATTTATAAATCAGGGGACTCTGACTTCCTCAGGAAAGCAATGAGTCTATTTCACGTGTCATTAGTTCTCCCTCGGCCCCCATCGTGCAGTCTTTAGGAGCTCGTAACTGTCTCTCAGTACACAAGCTTTAACAGAGTCTGGAGGAAAGAGCGTTATGATGCCTGTGAGCAAACTGGACCACAGACAAAAAGTCACTTCAAAACCAAAACGCTGCTTTGCTGCTTTAAAGCTGCTTAATGCAAATGTTACTACTGACTCGCTCTAACGTGCACGGGCATCTCCTGTTTGTTTACATGTCAATAATGTGCATTTGATCATTCTGCAGAAACTTATCCAGCAACTGATTAACAGAAAAAAGATGCAAAGTTGCAGAAAAATTAAATAGCATCTGAGAAACTGTAATTGTTTCTAGTATAATCGTTTTTTATTCAACATATTGATGTTCAACATATTCTGGCTCAAACAAACAAATAATCAGACTTTGGTGTGGATTTCTCTGCATCCATATTTAACAGCCCGTCTGCCCACCAGTTTCCATTAGTGCTCACTAGGCAGCCTGTTTGTTGTCCGGTTGTTGTTCCCTTTATCTCGCCCTCAGAAGTATCAAAGATGACGTTGTTCTGTCACGTCCAGGTGGCAGCAGTCAGAGAGGGCATGTCCACCATCATCCCTGTGCCCCTCCTCTCCCTGCTGATGGCGCAGCAGCTGGAGCAGCTGGTCTGTGGCCTGCCCGAGGTCTCCGTTGACATGCTGAAGAAGCTGGTGCGTTACCGTGACATCACTGAGAGCCACCAGCTCATTGGCTGGTTTTGGCAGAGCCTGGAGGAGTTCACCAATGAGGAGAGGGTGTTCTTCCTGCGTTTCGTCTCGGGACGCTCCAGGTTGCCCTCCAACCCAGCTGATATCACACAGAAGTTTCAAATCATCAAGGTCAATAGGGTGAGGACGCTGCTAACAGTAAGTAACACGCCTCTTCACAACAACAAACGCGTGTTTATACTGTAAACAATCATTTTTTAATTTCCCTGTCGATTTCCTTCAGCCCGCCAACGGCCTCCCCACGGCTCAGACCTGCTTCTTCCTGTTCGGCCTGCCGCCGTACACGAGCCAGGCCATCCTCGCCGAGCGTCTGCGTTACTCCATCCACAACTGCCCCTCCATCGACTACATGCTGACCCACAACACCGACCCAGCAGACAGCTCCGACACAGAGGACTGAAGCGGCCCGCTGTGTCCAACAGGGTGATGAATGTATCTCCCCCCACACCATGCACATTATGCACTGAACACTGAATTTTACTCGCCAAACCTGTATGGTAGTGTACTGTTCATACGTCGGTTCATTTAAGGATATGTGTAGTTTTGTTTTTTTCCCAGCTGTGCGAAGGTGTTGTAATCATTGCAGTGCTTACTCTGAATCAAAACTACAGGGATACAGAATAAGATCTTTAAGAAGATAGGTGAATAAGCCACAATAAAAGGAGTCAATGTGCCTGTTTGTTTGAAAATATGTAATAATTTAATGACCTGTCCCACACAGACAGTATTATTGTAAAATAAAGAGTGTTTAAATACAGATTTCAGTGTGTTAATGTTTGATATATCTGCATCTGAATGAGAATTTGTTTCTTTTTCTGAAAGAGATCAAGAATTCTTTACATTAATATTATGAATTAAGTGTAATAATCATAATAAGTGAATACAGGAGCTTGCTTGTATTAGCAGTGGATGAGATTTCGCATACATAGTAAACTGCATATTGTGCATAGAACAGGGCACAGGAAGTGTAAATAGAGTAAATATGCAGAGAGAGAGAGAGCGGAGAGACTGAGGCAAACAGAATAAACATTTCTTGGATGAATGTAAGTCCGACCTTTGTTCACATTTGTCCAATCACACAAAAACAAATAATGTGTAAATAATGTAGCAGGTCAAACGCAGGTGATTAACTTAAGATTAGGGCAAATATAACTGAGTGTGATTATCATAGAAATGACACAGAGAGTGTCAACAAACTGAGTACGGCGTGAGCTGAGCAGGACGGAGCTCCTCTTATAGCGACTGACTGAAAGCTATGATAAAACATAAACTCAATCAGGATCAGTTTGTTTTGTCACTTATGACTCCGGTGCTCTGATCATGGGCCTGACTCTGCTGACGTCCGAACAGAATCAGAGCATAACACTGTCCACTATCATTTCCTACAGAGAGATCTTGGACATTTTGTCTGTTTCTAGAACCAAAAATCAACCTGTTACAGTCAGTCAGCCTTCAGTAAATCATTTAAGTGTTGACCACAGCATCCAGCATAAGCTAAGAATCCTAAATTTTGCTGTATATGATATAAAGCGTCTTTCCAGTGTGTCTCAGGTTCAATGCCGCCTGAAAACAACAGCGATTTTTCCATTACATGAAATAGTCGCAATAAAATAAATCAAATAAAAAACCTTAAAAGGTGTTAATGATTTTAATTTATTTGTGAAAAACACAGATTGCTTCATCGACGTACATGAGCACCGCCCACTTCAAATGAGTAAGACGAGCGCAGGTAAGAAGCAACACACACAAAGCAACAACTTCCCTTCATTACAAAAGCAGATCTTAATTTGATTCCCCTGAGTCTAATGTTGTCCTGAGTCAGCACAGCTGGCGTGTCTGCAATTTGTCTGTGCCAGTGAGAGGTACGTCTGCTGTGACCTTATTACCCATCTGTTTCTCTGTGCGCGGCGTGGCCAGTAAGGCAGAATTCAACCTGCAGTTAGCAGCCCTGCAGCTGAGAGAAGGAGGCTTTTTCGCGAGAGTCCTCGCCAGGTATAAATATAACACCCATCTATCAAACGAGCAAGTACACAAATCTGGAAAGGCCAGGCCGCAGGGAAAAAGGGATTTGTTTTCAAATATTTAGTGCAGCTGAATTTCCAGAAGGTGTGAATCCAGGTATCTGAGATTAAACCCTGTTGCCACTGTGTGTAGAAAAAGGGGTCATTTAGGGAGATTGGACAGGACATTATCATACATTAAGTTGCAATGTAGGTCATGGCTGGCTGGAATTACACGCATTTAAGCAAAAAAGATCAAATTCAGCCCTGTTGTCTGGACCCGAAGGGAACTCTGAACTCTCTCTCACTCTTACTTTCCTTTGTCTGCAGCGGCAGGTGCATTAATTCTTCTCGCTGCTCATGCAAATTTTGAACCAAGGTCTCAAAATTAATATTTTATGAAGATACGATATTCCTGCAGCTACAAAACCTTTGCTGTGCAGTAATTAGGAGTGGCAGATCAATACTGTTGACTTACTATAAGACAGGTCTTAGTTTTTGTTCCAAGTGTGAACCACAGGTCTTGTTATGAATATGTAATACTTCCTATTCCCACAGGAGAGCAGTCTGGGTGTTGCACTTAGATGTACCTCTGCACAAAGCAAGTTCAAGAGAGCATTGAGAATAAGCAGAGATCACACACACACACAAACATGCACACAGATCCAGTATAGCTGATGCTGCATATCACTGTCAGCTAATCTCTGTCACCCTGTTTCTCCATCAGCCAATTTGATCTGTACCAATGGATGACAACATACTGGATGACAAACAGCGTGTAGTCAAATTACCCTGATAATACACCTTTTCAAGACCTGAGTAACATTCATGCATGCAAATAAGTGCAGCTGGCCTGAGTTTGCACCATAAAATTCTGTTTAAAAGAAAAAAAAAACAAACAAGAACTGCTTGCGTGTCACCACTGTATCTAGGCCACCTAGGTTTGTTTCAACCGAGGTGCAATTCACAAAAAAATGTGTCTGCTCAGTTTCAAAGAGGCACATGGGTATCTCCTGATTCGTCCAAGGGCTTTCATTCGATTACAAATCACAGAAAGCTGCCGTTGTAAAGCAAAGACTGCAAAAGTTTTTGGTTGATCCATGGCCTGCGTCACAAGGAGCAATCCCTCAGGATGGCATGTTTGCTATAAAGCAGGCTACATGAATTAAGGCAGCACTGTAGAGAGAGAGAGAGAGAGAGAGAGAGGAGGAGGAGAGGGGGGTCGACATAATAATGTAGCACACCACAAGTATTGTGGTGGCACTGCAGCATGCATCTGTTTAAAATGAGTACAAGTGCTGGCTTAGTTAGCATATGCTACAATGAATTCTTATTAATGATAATGCAATTCATGAGTCTCCCTTCATTTGCTATGCAGACATCACATATTTCTGCTCTGTGCTTTGCATCTGTGGCAATGTCACCACGACGCACGTGTTTAGGAAAACCACAATTTCACTTTTGTGCAAAATAATTAGATAAGAAGACTGATTCGACTTTAATATCCGTCTGTTAAATGTGAAACTACAGGCAGGGGATGATTAGCTTAGCTTAGCATAGAAACAAAGGGAAAAAGCTAGCCTGCCGCTGTTCAAGGGTTTAACAAAATCTGCCAATCAGCATGGCTAACAGTCACTAATACATTATTTCATTTTTAAAACAATGTGTAATCACTGAATTGTAAAAATGCAAAGTTGTGGTTTTATGTGAGTTTATGTGCTGCGCTGTTTGTCGTCCAGAATCACTCAACCAAAAGAAGTAAAGCACTGGATTTGTACATATTAAAAAAAAAAAAAAAAAAAAAGAAATAATGTTTTGATTAATAAGCTTTAGGCCTGTCTTTAACTATTGGACAGATCTACGCCAGCTGTTTCTACCTGATTTCAGTCTTTATGCTAAGCTATGCTGACGGGCTGCTGGCTACAGCCTCACAGACGCATATTAGAGTTGCATCAACCCTCTCTACTGACTCTTGGCAAAAAAAAAAAAGGAAACAGTCAATAAGATTATGTCTGAAAATATTATTTATTCAAATATAACTGCAATCTGTATGTCGCACACTAAACAGCTTCCCCTCTCTCCCCAGTGTTTCAGTCGTATTAGGAACAGGCTCATGCATTAACACAGCGGAGTTTCTCCGTGTTGACACTTATCCTCCATTTCATAAACATCTAAAATCTTGTTTGCCATGAAAAATAACCCCAAGGCATAAAAGAAACTGGATTGATCCTGCCTCACTGAGCTTGCTATTGTCTTATGGATGTCCAAATAAAATTACAACACCGCCGAAGAAACTGCAAAGTCACTCAGTTATTATCCCACCCTCACTCTGTTGTTCCTCAGCTCAAACTAAAGGCTGGTTATTGAGAGAGATGCAGGTGAATAGGTCATTTCTTTGCATTTAATAACCTATACTAATGTGAAAAGTAAAAGGGGATATATGCACAGGGGATTGTAAAGTGCTGGTACACTAATAAATGGATTAAACAACAACAAAATGACAATTTTGTTGAGGAGAGATTAAGGCGGTAACTGATTTTGCCAAGCTGAGCTCCGCACTTTGACACAGTTTTACTCACTTTAATGTCGACTGCGGAAAGACCAGGACTGATTTAAAAGCCTGTGTTTCATATCGGCTGTGTTTTCCAAAACACTTTGTTTTTGGAGATTTTACTTTAATTTGTAGTAAAATTCATTGACAAAGATTATTTTTCATGCCTGCGCAGAATGAAGCAGGTCTCTCCATCCTGAATTTTTAATTAGTCAAAGAAGGGTGTGACCTACATAGTCTCACAGAGGCAACACAGGAGTGACTGGTCACCTGATCCCCCTTACCTCCACCGCCTCCGCCTGCTCCCAAACCAAAAATCAGAGGAGCTCATTTCATCTCGCAGTGAATGGTTGAGGGCTCCTGTGAAAACAAGGGCACTTGGGCGCGGGTCAATGAATTGCTGAGGTAACGCGGTGATGTGATGTGTGCCTGGGCTGCTGAGGGCTTGTTTTGAGTATCCTGGCTGGCACCCTCGCTTCTCTTATTACAGGACAGGACAGGCCGTGTGTGACCCATGTACCTCGGAGACACTTAAGACTGTGGTACGGTTTCAGCCCGGTGATGTGATATGGACGTGCTCGCCGGCCTGCCAACTGACATTCAGGTTGTTGTGATATGTGCCAGATAGACGACAGGAAGGAGTTGAGGACATGGTGAAAGAATTTAAGTCTGATTTAGACTGAAAGGTGTGCCAGAATTTAAAGTATCAGCCCTCACAGCTTATCAGAAAACCTTTACAGAGTGGCTTGACATTTTGCAAAACACAGTTTAATTTTGAACTTTCCCGGGGAAGGTTAGACGATCAATACGACTCTCATATCTACATGTTGAATATGATGCTAAACAGAACAGTTAGCTTAGCTTGGTTAGCTTGGTTGGTTATTTCCCTCCAGCATGTCCCTTTTTTCCTCTTGTCCCCTTACAATTAAAACGCTGAGTCACAACCAATAAGACATTTCAATATATTCCTCTTTTGCCCTCTCTTCAGCA
>WARS01001504.1:0-48282 GCA_008933995.1 Datnioides undecimradiatus | reverse complement strand
CCTCCATCTCTCCTCCTCCTCCTCCTCTGGTAGAGTAGCAGTGTATGTGGACTGTCCTGCTGGCTCTCTGTCCTTCTACAGAGTCTCCTCTGACAAACTGATCCACCTCCACACCTTCAACACCACCTTCACTCCACCTCTTTATCCTGGGTTTGGATTCTGGTCTGCAGGTTCCTCAGTGTCTCTGTGTCCCCTGTAGGAAAAAGTTAAAGAGAAACATCAAATATAGTTTTGGTGGAAATATTATGGCACCTAAAACACATGAATTTATTGTTGTGTTTCAGCTCAGTCTGTCATTAGAGCAGTGGTGCGAAGTGTAGAGGCCATATTGACCTAAAGAACATTGTACATGAATCTATCCGCCTGTATCGTATCCTGAGGACTTTAAATAGATCAAACTATATTTTGTGTAATTTCTTCTAAAATGTTCATTCTGTTGAAAACTGTTTTTGACTTAAAGGGATTTTGTCTTAAGTTTGTTCTGTTGTTCTTTACCAACCCCCTTGGGATAGGATCAAAGCTCTGCTGGAGGTGGAAAAGGGTCGGTTTAAGTCATCCAGGTCTATCTGGCATCATCCCTCTGCAACCTTATCTAACTCACCAGTTGATGGCTCCGCCTCTCTCTTCACCCCTGTGTCTACAACACTTTGTAGTTGTGTCAGCTGCAGATCTGCTGATACAACTACAAAGTTGATCATTGACTGGTGACCTAGGGTGTCCTGGTGCCAAGTGCCCTTATGGATACCCTTATGTTTGAACATAGTGTTAGTTACAGAGAGACTGTGGCTAGCCCAGAAGTCCGATAACTGAACACAGCTCAGGTTTATATTGAACCGTTCCTTTCAATCACACCCCTCCAGGTCACACAGTCATTGCCCACGTGAGCGCTGAAGTCCCCCAGGAGAACAACAGAATCCTCAGTAGGGGCACCTTCCAGCTCCTGTCATAAGGACTCCAGAAAGGGTGGGCACTCTGAACTGCTGTTTGGCATATACAACAACGGTCAACCCTCCTGTTCATCAGGGTAAACTACAACTTACAGGCAGAGCTAAGACCATACCCACACCTGCCCTCCACGTCTCACCTGGGTCAATTTGTTCCAGAGCCCAAACTGCATCCAGTTCAGGTTCCTTCTCCACCAGAAATGTGATAGTCCATGTTCTACAGCCAGCTTCAGCAGCTTGGGTTTGGACCACCAAGGCCCCTGCCTTCATCTGCCACATGTTCCACACTAAACTGCACCCATAGGACTCCTTCTGCTGTTGGTGGGCCGCTAGAAGACAGACACCCGTCCCTGCTTTGGGCCCTGGTACCCCTCCAGGCAGGTTCACTGGCCTTTCATCAATGATCTTCTTGAACTACACTTAGTCTGGCCCCGTGGCACTGATCTGAGTTGGGAGAGCCCACCAGGGGCAAACTGCCCCCAACAACATCGTTCCCAAGGTGATTAGGCCAGTCAAACCCTGCGGCCACAATAAGGTGGTGATTCACAGAGGCAGATACAATCTGGATCAGAACAAAAGCTAAGTGGTGATAATTGGAGAGGACAATGTGAAGATACATGAATTTAACTTTATGACTGTCACAGGTCCAAGGTACTTTTTGTGTTACATCTTCAATTGTCATGTAAAAATATATACAATGAACCATAAAGTGGCGTGTTTTCTAATGCGGAGTTGTGTGATTATGGTTGTGAGTCTCTATTTTCAAACAGAAACGATCCCTCCTGATTAGTTACTGCACGTTACCATTTAATTCAGCGTCAATCTCTGTAAAGACGTCTGCAGAAGGAGGTCCACAATATTTTGAATCTGATAAATAAAATAAAACAGGAAAGAAAAGAAAACACAGAACTGACAGGATCCAAAAGCTGTTCACACAACAACTGGTGTGTGAGGTAATGTGTGTGTGAGGTAATGTGTGTGTGTGTGAGCGTGTATGTATGTGTTCAGTGTGTTCAGTGTACGCTTGTGTGTGTGTTCAGTGAAAGTCACTCCCTGCCATCGGTATCTAAGGAGAAATTTAAGGGACTTTCTAAAAATCACTAAGGGACAGTCGGGTGTTTTACTAGCCATGGATTGATGGCTGAAGGATACTCTGGAGGGACGACGCCCTGCTCACACTGTCTACAAGGACTGGGAAAACTGCTGGGACTCAACAAGTTCAAGAGTTTCATCAAGGATCCTGGGACGGACAGACAAGGATGAGTCGTTTTGGCCAAATGACTTTTCATTCTATCTCTATCTTCTATCTCAATGATAAGAATTATAGTAATTAGCACTAGCTTTATGAGTATCATTTTGAGTTATACATTGATGATTGATTGGAATGACTAATGATTGAAGCTGTTGTTTGCCCATTCTGAAATTTGCTAAATAAACCATGATGAAATGCAGTTAAAGGCATTAAATTTCTGGACATTGAGTATTTGTAAGGAGGCAGTAAAGTATTAAGGGGTGTGTGACTTCATCATATTAGTTCTTATAGGTTACTCTAGTCAATAAATATAAACCGACCCTTGGGGCCGATAATCCAGGCCACTAAACTATAACCTAGCTGTAGAGCCCTGATCCAAATAGGTGGAGCTGCCGTGAACGGGTGTGGCTGAGGCAAAGTTAGACTCTAGGGCTAGTCAGCCTGACATTGTCTCAGAGGCAGCAGGGTAGACGCTCGGATGAAGGTAGTGAGAGGCTAGGCGAGTCCCCTACACCAGCTACAATTCTTCCTCTTAAAAGCTTAGTGTCAGGAGTCTAAGGATTTAACCCTTTGAAATGGAGAGCTGGACCTGTACCTCAGCTCAGTGGTAACTCTGGATCTGACTGTGTGTTCAGCGTGTGTGTGTTCAGTGTGTGTTCAGTGTGTGTGTGTGTGTGTGTGTGTGTGTGTGTTCAGTGTGTGTGTGTGTGTGTTCAGTGTGTGTGTGTGTGTTCAGTGTGTGTTCAGTCTGTGTGTGTGTGTGTGTGTTCAGTGTGTGTGTGTGTTCAGTGTGTTCAGTGTGTGTGTGCTGCATCAAATTTATTTCAGTCACTGAACAAACGTTTGAAAACTAAATTTTATTGTTTTTCTGAAACAGAGTTTTTTGAGTTTCTCCGCAGACAAAACAACAATAATGAACGGATCAGAGCGTCAACAGACCGACATCACAAACCTTTGATTCACACTGAACACATTTAAGCATGATCTCAGATCAGACCCATTACAGCTTCACACTGTCCCCCACGTGTTGTCACCTGACCATGGATCTGCTCTCCACTTTGTTTGATGGCAGAAGCTGAAATTCAGTAATGTTTTAGAGAACATCTGGGAAACCGGCTGATGTTCTCAGTAACATTTTACCGGCAGCTCTTCCTCCAAAGAACACACACCCATACAGTTCTACATTGTTGTTCTGACCATGTCCTGGTGAGAAAACGTCGTCACAGCAGAGATTTCATCCCTGAACCAGCACTTCAGGTTCAAACACAAACACGGGGTTCATGTGGAGGAGCTCATTGTTTCAGTTGAGCCACTGAACTTTAACCGAGTGCTGTAAGTGTCCGACCACGACCATATCTCAGTTTGATGATGCTCTAGTTGCTACAAGCAGGTATGCTCACCTAAAATCAGAAGGTTTGACAGAAAACAAGTCGTTATCAGCAACAATATTACATATAAATGCAGTGGCACAGTTTGAGAACCTGCTCGCAGCATCAGGAGACAAGAAACACCTAAAATCAAACTGGGAGGCATCACATTTCCTCCTGAAGGTCTATACTCATGTAAATGAATGTATCTTCTAGGAGACAAGGTTGCTTCAGGCAGCGCTGTGAGTGTTCCCCTGCATCCTACAATGAACAGAGAGACACTGAAGACTCCAATGACAACATCAGAGACTCCACCCCAAAGCCCAACCCAAACCCAAAACCAGGATAAAGAGGTTGAGTGAAGGTGGTGTTGAAGGTGTGGAGGTGGATCAGTTTGTCAGAGGAGACTCTGTAGAAGCACAGAGAGCCAGCAGGACAGTCCACATACACTGCTACTCTACCAGAGGAGGAGGAGGAGGAGGAAGAGGATGTTACTTTGTTATTGTGCCAGACAGAGTAACGACCACCAGAGCAGCTCAGACTCCAGGACTGATCATTTCTTCCAAACCTGCAGTCAGCACTGTCTCCTCTCCTCCTGATTCCTCTGTAGGTCACTGCTATCTCAACCTCCCCTCTGCACTCGACCTCCCAGTAACAGCGACCAGTCAGACCATTTCTACACAGCAGCTGCCTCCAGTGGTCGAATCTGTCTGGATGAACAGGATATGGCTGCTCTTTCTCTCCCACCAGCGTTGCCTTCCTCTTGCGGTCAGACAGTTTGAGCTTCTTGTGTGCTGAGTTTGGGTCCAGCTGGAGTTGACATGCATCTGGCAGAGAGAACAAGAAGACATGATGACAGAATGAACAGAAACTGATGAGTGTGATGTTTCAATGTCATGACATAAACTCCACACTTACACTTCCTCAGACCAGGTTTCATCCACTGATGTCCACAGCGGTCCACACTGGAGGAGGAAACACAAGGAGACATTTGCTTTGATCAGTAACAGGAAGACTGAATAACCCTCCCACTAAATGACTCTCCATCCAATATGAGTTGTTACTGATGTTCAACGTGTGAACTGGTCCTCAGCTCTCTGACCCTCATTCGCTAAATAAATGTAAGATCATGTGATGTACCGTCATGGCTGAATGAAAGGCATGGACATCACCCATTCACTTCTCCTCTGTCATGATCATATGTCTAATGCAATACCTGTCATGATCATGTTACAGCAGGCCTGACTATCAAGTTTAAGCTCTTTGTGTTTGACATCACAACATTAGCTACATCAGTGAACGTCAAGCTGGTCAGATGTGATTGATCAATTCACAGTGAGGGATGATTCCACGTAATACAGGGGTGTCAAACTCATTTTCACTGAAGGCTGCATCAGCATAATGGTTGCCCTCAAAGGGCCAGATGTAACTGTAAGACAGTATAAATGCAGCTAAATGTAACTAAAGGTAATGTAAAATAAATGCAACTACTCCTTAATGTTAAATAACTCTGAATTTTTTACCTATTCAACTTACAAATATTACATATGTATATTTGCATAGATGTAAAAATATATGTTTGCTTGTTGCTCTGTTATAACATAAATCCTTTTAATTTGTCAGGTTATGAAACACACATTACTCCATCAATCAATGTACTGACATCATCATCAAACTGCCGACGTAGATTAGACATAACACAAAAGACATACTGGTTTTTCTCCTTGAAGCACAAACTTATATTCACCTTCCCATCTTTCTTGAAACAGCCTTCCATCTGCATCAGTTTTTCTCTTCCTGGACATTTTGCAATCATTGTTTGTATTATTTAATTCCACTTGTTCGGAAAATGGCATTGATGTGGAAACACTGCAATGTAGTGGCGAGATGCCGGCACTTTGCAAGTAACATAATTGGCAATCGTGGGAAATGTAGTTTATGGTCAATGCACCCTTTTGACTTGTTATAAGACAATTAGACCTTTTAAGCTCTCACAGGCCACATAAAATGACGTGGCAGGCCACATTTGGCCCGTGGGCCTTGAGTCTGACACATGTGACGTAATAGCTAAATACTTACAGGTAAGATGGCTGCACCTGTCATCGCTCAGACCTTCTCATACCACTGAACAATTTATTTTAAGGTAATTTAGACATTGAACATGTCAATAAACTTGATGGAAAAGGCTGTGGATACGTGACTATTATTCTTTTTCCGTTTGGTCAAACCTGAGAGTCTTCAATCTCCATTGTGGATCCTCCAGTCCAGCAGACAGCAGCTTCACCCCTAAGTCTCCTGGATGATTGTAGCTCAAGTCCAGCTCTCTCAGATGGGAGGGGTTGGAGCTCAGAGCTGAGACCAGAGAAGTACAGCCTTCCTCTGTGATCAGGCAGCCTGACAGACTGATATTAAGAAAATGTCAGAGCAGCAACATTTGAGATTAACATGTAGAGAAGAAGAATCACTGACAGCATTCACTGTGAAAAGTGCTGAATGGTTGTGGACTCTCACTATGGATATCTCAAAGGAGATCTTGCTTACCCGATGGTCACTTACCAGTGTTACCAGTGGAACGTTTTTTCCCCTCACCTTTGAATTAGCGAACAGCCCTGACTCTTGTTTGTACCTATACACCAAACAGCATTTTGGAGTACCCGCCATTTTTGGAGTCCTTGGCAAGGTGCTGGAAAGCCCCCTAACTGGGGATTCCATTGTTCCACTGAGGTATTTTAGCACTAACATAAGCCATGATGACGTGACCTGGAGGGGTGTCTTTGAAAGGAACAACCCAATATGAACCTGAGCTGTGATAAGTTATAGGACTTCTGGGCTAGCCACAGTTTGTCTGTAATTAACACCATGTTTAAACCATAATTGCACTTGGCACCGGAGCACCCTAGGTCAGTCAATGATGAACTCTGCTGTCATATCATGGATCTGCGGCCATGTTCTGGACACTTGGTTGTGGAAAGGAGCAGAGTGGGGGAGGATGCCAGATAGACCTGGGACCCTGTTCTGTGCTGCCTTTGCTTTGGCAGCTGTTCGCAGCTGTGACAGCAACGTTTCTGGTACTTGTCGCAAGGACAACCCCCAAACCTGTTGGTGGACACCAGAGGTGAAAAGTGCCATCAAGCTGAAGAAGAGGTCCTACAGGGCAGGGCTGGCTTGTCCATTCAGTCTACAGTGGGGATAGAGAGCTGCTGACCTTGAATGAGAGGATAGTCGGGTGGTGGAAGGAGAGTTTGAGATTCTCCTCAATTCCACCAACAAGAATCCCACTGAGGGAGCAGAGCTGGGGACTTGAGTCCTCTTATAACTGTGCTGCAGCCACTGAGATGGTTAAACAACTCGGTAGCTGCGGTGCCCCAGGGGTAGGTGTGAGTCGCGCCAAGTTGCTCAAGGCCTTGGATGTTGTAGGCTGTGACATAGGACTGGGGTGGTCCCCTTGTCAAAATATGTGTTCCAACTACAGGGGGATCACACCCCCCAGCCTCCCTGGTAAGGTCTATACCAGATTGCTGGAGAGGAGTCTATCTGTTAGTTGAATCTCAATTTCAAGAGGAACAATGAGTTTTCTGTAAAGGGTGGCTGGCTCAGTCTTAAAGATGGGGTAAAGGTAAGGAGCTCAGTCATCCAGGAGGAGGCAGAGTAGATGCCCTCTCTCTGGGTATGTCCACTTGGGAACAGACCCCAAGTCAGACCAAGTGATAAACTGGAGAGATTACATCTCTCGGCTGGCCCAGGTAACCACTTGGTATCCTTCCAGAGGAATTAATGGTAGTGGCTGGGGAGAGGAGTGTCTGGGCTTCCCATCTGAGATTCCGATTTGATAAGCAGACAATGATAATTACAAAGGTAAAGACCTTGTTGGTGTTGGTTGTTGTTGTTGAAATTAATTGACGTCCTGCAGACACATTTTCATCCAGCCCATGGGATAAATGCTGGCCTTTTTGAAAAACTACCAATTTCCTACCTAAGAGATTCCAGTGAACAATGTGGGCTCTCCAGTCCAGCAGACAGCAGCTTCAGTCCTGAATCCTGCAGGTTGTTGTTACTCAGGTCCAGCTCTCTCAAACTAGAGGACTGTGAGCTGAGAACTGAAGACAGAGCTTCACAGCTTCCTCTGAGATAGATTACAACAACTCAACCTGATGAGAAAATAGTGTTGATGAAAAGTTAAATATTTTTCCTGTTTCACAACAAATGTCAAACATTTGACCCAATGATAGGTGATGCTTTTCTACAGAGCTTTGTTGGAGGCTGACCACTGGCAGCAACCTCCAGAAGAAGAGCCTCCTCTGAAGCAGAGTATTTCTTCAGGTCAACACCTCCAGATCTTCTTCTGATGACAGTAAAGATGAAGACTGGGAAGCTGACCACTGAGCAGGAGACAGTTCATCTGTGGACAGACATCTGATCTCAAGTATGTTGGATCTCCTCCACCAGAGAACCATCCTTCAGTTCATTCAGACAGTGGAACAGGTTGATGCTTCTCTCTGGAGACAGGTTCTCACTGATCTTCTTCTTGATGTACTTGATTAATTTCTGATTAGTCTGTGAGCTACTTCCTGTCTGTGTCAGCAGACCTCGTAGGAGAGTCTGATTGGTCTGCAGTGAAAGACCCAGGAGAGCGGAGGAACAAGTCAAGGTGTCCATGGACTCTGTAAGGTCTCAAATCCGCTCTGGTGGAGATGTTTCAAGGTCAGATTTGTCTCTAGGCTTTAGACTTTCTTCAATGTTGATTATTTACTTAGCTGACTTGTAGATTGACACCAGAGTGATGAAGGTCAGATGGACATGAAGAGCAGCCAGAAACTCCTGAACACTCAGATGGACGAAGCAGAACACCTTGTCCTGGTACAGTCCTCTCTCCTCTTTAAAGATCTTTGTATCCCAACCTCCTGGTACACTGAGGCTGCTCTGATGTCAATGCCACACTCTGTCAGGTCTGATTCATAGAAGATCAGGTTTCCTTTCTGCAGCTCATCAAAAGCCAGTTTTCCCAGAGACTCAATCATCTTCCTGTTCTCTGGACTCCACTGTGAATCTGTGTTTGATTTCCTATCATATTTGACATCCTTCAGTCTGGACTGAACCACCAGGAAGTGGATGTACATCTCAGTCAGGGTCTTGGGCAGCTCTCCTCGCTCTCTGGTCTTCAACACATCCTCCAGAACTGTAGCAGTGATCCAGCAGAAGACTGGGATGTGGCACATGATGTGGAGGCTTCGTGATGTCTTGATGTGGGAGATGATTCTGTTGGCCTGCTCCTCATCTCTGAACCTCTTCTGAAGTACTCCTCCTTCTGGCCAGGTCAGTGAACCCTCTGACCTCTGTCACCGTGTCCCACACAGTCAGGGAGGGAATCTGATTGGCTGCTGCAGGTGCATGTGTGTGGTTGTCAGAAGCTGACAGAGAAGCAGGTTCCCCTGATGAGGAGGTTTGTCAGCACATCCACTGAGGTGGACTCTGTGACATCAGTCAGGACCTGGTTGTTGTGGAATCCAGGGAAATCGACACTTTCGTCGAGGCCGTCAAAGATGAACCACCTGGAACTGTTCAAAGCTGCAGATTCCTGCTTCTTTGGTTTCAGTGAAAGTGATGAACAAGTTCCACCAAGCTGAACTCTCTCTTTCCCAGCACCTTCAGCTCTCTGAAAGTTAGTGGAAATGTGAACTGGATGTCCTGGTTGCTTTGGTCTTCAGCCCAGTCCAGAGTGAACTTCTGTGTTAAGACTGTTTTCCCAATGCCAGCCCTCCCTTTGTCATCCTGTTCTGATTGGTTCCTCTCTTCCAGGTAGGCTTTAAAGATGTCTTCTCGTCTGATGCTTGTTTCTGCTCTGTGTGCTTTCCTGGATGCTGTTTCAATCTGTCGGACCTCATGTTCATCATTGACCCCTGCAGTCCCTCCTCTGTGATGCTTAAGCTCTGTGTAGATCTGCTTCAGGAGGGCGGGTTTTCCTGCTTTAGTGATCCTCAAGCACCACCTGGACCTTCTTCTTCAGCTTAGACTTGAGTTCACGTCGGCATGAGACTGCTGCAGCACCAGTTTCTAAATGAATGAAGGACAAATGAAACTGCGTTGTGAGCTCAGAAAAACTGCATTATTGTCATTTTGACTGACTATGAGGCTCACTCATAAGAACTGTTTTTATTGTAGAAAACACACTGTGTTGATCACGATGTACAGACACTTCTTAGCAGCTAATCCACTACATATCAACCAAATTGATTTGGAACAAGGAAGAAAGTGGAAACTAGTTTAACAATAAACATGTGAGCACTGTCCATCAGACACATCCATCAAATGTAGTGTAATGATATTTTGAATCAAGAGTTCATCTTAAACCCCTTTTATCTGTGTTGAACTAGTTTCTACCTTCTTCCTTATTTCAGCTTCAGATGCCATTAGTTTAACAGGGAGGCTGATTGTGTAGCTGCAATGTCCATTAACTTGATGTGGACCATTTTAGGAAACATCTGTTATCTCATGTGACAGTGTTGAAGGCTGAGCAGCTGCAGACAAATAAACTAGCTCATTCTCTGTGATTGTAATCATCCTCTATCGGCGTTAATCAACATTAAAGCAGAGTTTTCAGTGGAAGCTTCTGCCATGTTGCCTCCATTTCCTCTTTCATCATATTAAATGTGTTCAAATGCTCTTACTGCTCTGCAGGCGGCTCAAAAGCCAAATCTTCTGCTTCATTCTCCTCCAGGAAGTCAGGGTGATCTTCAGAAATGCCTCTCTGCTGCTCCTGCTCTGCTCCTCATCCTCACGTCCAACACCTCCCTCCTCCTCCCTCTGACTCCTAAGCATTCTGGAGTAATCTGGACTCAGAGCTCTCTCTGGATCTTCTTCAGCTCCTTCTTCACAAAGCTGACAATGTTTCCTTCAAGCAGCTGGAACAGAGGGCAGCCAGAACTTTTACCTGGCAGAACATCAGATCATGTGTGACGGGCAGAAATCCCTGCTGTCTGCAGGTTGCAGCATGAAGACTGGATCAGATGCTGCTTCAGGATTTGGTTGTGGTTTGGCTGTTTGTACATTTTCTCACCATAAATATAGGTCAGGTTCCTCCTGATGCTGCTGGGCAGACTGACCACTGAGACCCTCTGAGCTCTGCTCATCAACTCTGTGCAGGAAACAGACACACATTTATCTGATTTGATCAAATGCTGGAAAATGAAAATTACAACACAATTTCATTATTATACAGAGTTGAGCTGGTGTTGGCTGTGTGTTCTTGTGGTTGTGTGTTGAGTCTTGTTGGGGTCACCGTGTTTATGGACTCTGCTTTTATATCACGCTGGAGTCACAGGGAGGAATCTGTGTGGATGGTGGTGTGGCTATCTTTGTGACTCAGAATCGAGACTCAGCATGTTGCTTGAAAACCTGTTTGAACCTTTCAGTATCACTGGTGCAGCATCTCTACACCATGGACACCAACAACCCTCAGACCATCTCAGATGAACTTGTTGGAAACAGTCTGGATGTTTTCTGGTTTTCCTCTTTAGGACATGACCTCTATTGAAACATGGACCCGCCCATCTCCTCGTCGTCTGTGCTGCCCAGTTCGCTAGAGCCTCAGCTACCCAGCATCCTGGCTGATGCCTCATTGTACAGAAGAAGTCCTTCTTTGAAACTGATGGAAAGCTTCATTGAATGTCCTCCCCTCAAGGTCAAGATCTTTGTATTAACTTTCAGGGGAGCAGCTCTCACAGTCCTGCAAACATTGTAGACGTTTTTAAAGTCCAGTTAGATTAAAGCTACTGAACCTGACCCAACTAACTGAGCTACGAGTGTATAACATGTGTCAGACTGTGTTTAGAAGGGATGTTGTGGATGTCTGACTGGATATTAAGATCTATAAGGAACCAAAAACTGTTTCAAAAAGACTTAGACAATCAAACAAACATTTAAATATAGACTAGACCCAGTGAGAATAAACTCTGCATGGACACCTTGAAACACAGCCTCACTACCAGACCACAAACAAACCAGGCTAGGCTAACGTCAGTTAAGGAGACAGTGGTTGAAAGTCCAGACATTCAGTCATTGAAACCATATTGCAGGTTAAAAGATGAACATGAAGCAATGACCTCGAACCTCATTTCAGGACAGATGGACGATAACAGACATCTGATGTTCTGACCTCTGATCAGCCGTGATGGGCTCCTTTGAAGTTATTAGGTTTGTCCATAGACCCAGTCACTCTTCAAGAGGACACACAGCTGGCTCCAGGTCAGGTCCAGTCTGGGATCAGCAGAAGTCTGGTCTCCGCTGCTTAGCACTTTTCCTTCAACACACAGAGTTTGGACTGTAAATAATCAGAATGTCAAGTCAAAGGTTTTTTGTTTGGGAACATCATCACCTTTAACTTGCCTCATGAAGGGGAGCAACCTTGAAAGAGGTGATAGACCTTAGAAAAGAGGAGGATTATAGCAGTTATACTAGGCGGCTCTGACCTCTGATCAGCCAGCTGATGGACTCCTTTGAAGTGAGTCACGTTGGTTCATAGGCAGGTCACTCTTCAAGGACACACAGCTGCCTGCAGATCCAGGTCCAGTCCAGCATGAGCCTGCTCTCCTGCACGCTGCTCTGAGCTTCAGCACAACACACAGGCTGGTGTGAATAATGATGGTGGGCAGATGTGAGTGCTGAGCTGTGACATGGAGGAAAGGAGTCATGGACAGTTAAGAATCCTCATCTCACCTCTGAGCTTTAGTCTGGCTGTCATGTTCCCACACAGAGTGGTTTTCAGAGGGGGAGGACTCCTCCTCTCTCAATCTCACACTGATTCATAGCAGAGCCCACACCTTCACACAAACACAACAACATGCTCATTCATTACAACCAGCTTCACATCACACACACATTAGTTCTCATTACTCTCAGTAATATCACACTGATGCTTAGGAAGACACAGACCTTGTTGGAGTCCTGAACGGGATCTGATGAGCCCAAACGGTTCCTCTGCCCCAGATTCACACAGAAACACAGTATGTTGACATTGCAGTTCACCTGCAGAGCCACTGTTTAAAATCCACATTTGCTGTTTGGAGCCATTCTGGCGTTTGACCACAACAGCGGCAAACCTGCCATCCAGCTTGAGCATGGGCACTGACATTATATCAAAAAGCTAATCCAACCAGTTCTGACACTCTGCATGTCTCATTAATGACCTGCACACAGTCAAACTGCTTCTTCACACGGAAGCTCTGACAGTAAAACATGCAAATGTCAAATCATCATCCTTTAACTCAGCTACAAACTGTTGACAGCATTTTTCAGCTGAAAGCAGCAAAGAGACTCAGCCAATCAGCATCAACAACATCAGCACTGTCCAGTTAAACAGTGGCATAGCAGCATGTGATCAAAGTGATCCTGATGATCAGACATTTTCAAGACATTCTCTGCTGGGATTCTCACCTGCTAGACTATCAGGTCCCACTTACAATTTTCCAGCTTCATGTGTGGAGGAAACACTGGAAGAGAAGAAGCTGCTCACGTCTTCCTCGTCAGTCCTGCTGTCTGTGTGCGTCTGATCTGAGGACGCCGTCACACCCTCATAACTTCAGAGTCAGGCCTGAAACAACACGTCAGAGTGAGGATGAAACCGGTCTGACCTGCTGCAGAGTCCAACCTGTCAGGAGGCTTTTATTTCCTGCTCCTTCTCTCTGACCTACCTGAGTGTTGGAGATGTGAGGATTGTTTGGTCTCTGGCAACATCAGGTTTTCAGCAACAAAGTCTTTTTATTCTTTCAACCAATTTTTTCCACTCAGCACTGAGACAGGGCCAGTCAGGTCAGTCCCAGAAACCACGGTCAGATGTGCACTTCAACGATCAAATCAACTAGATGTGTCACTGACAAGCTACTGAGCCAAGATCAGCTGGGCTCAGAAATGTGGAACGAACTCTGTGATGAAACACAGCCAGAAGGTTTATTATAACAATATTGTTTCATCACATTTCAAGACAGAGGAGAAATAAGTCAGCAGGAGGAGGAGTACTTCAGGAAGAGCTTCAGAGATGAGGGGAGCAGGCAGCAGAATCATCTCCCATCAAGGCATCCACCAAGCCTCACATCATGTGCCCACATCCCAGTCTTCTGCTGGATCGCTGCTACAGGTCTGGAGGACATGTTGAAGACAGAGAGGAGGACAGCTGAGAACCATAGCACCGACTTGAGCCGTGCTGATCTCATCCCCGCTTCACTTGGCTGCAAACGCGTCCCAGCAGGCTGGAGGTCCTGACCGATCAAGCCAACAGGACCAGGAAGTGCTTCTGCTAAAGAAGTACAGATGAAACCCTGAGGCCACCGAACCTGATGCCCTCCACCACTTGGCTGCTCCCAGTAGTTGTGTCCATATGTGATGGCCCTTAGCCTTGAGGCATGTTGGTGGTTGGTCTGTCTGTTTCCCTCTGTCTCATAGAGGCTCTGAGACTTGGCTCTCCACTTCATTAGTGATTGGCGTCACCTGTTTCAGCCTCTTTAACCCTCCTGTTCTGTTCATTTAGGCTGAACTGTCCTTGTGTTCCAGGTGAGCGGGGACATTTGAGTTGATTATGAATCCATAATAATACATATTTATTAGCTAATGTTGTGTTACAGCTTTCTGTCAACTCAAATCTTTGTCGACATCACAAGTTTTGAACTTCCATCTGCTGTTTATGGCTCGTAGGCTTCACTGACCTGAGCTCATACGACTCCTTTTAAAAACGTTCTAGAGATGTTATTTGGACTTTATAACACACACTCCAGATGAAGCATGTTGTGCTGTTTATCAAAAGAGTATTTCTGTCTGAACACATGAACAGCTTTGTTTCTAATCCAGCCTCTCATCCTGGTTGAGGATCAGCAAGAACAAAACCAGAATCTTCCCAGTCTGTCAGTCCTGCTCCATCACTGACTATCACACTACATTTTGGTCTTCCTGTGAACTGCTCAGTCACTGCATCACTTCCATCTGTCTCCTCATCAACATATTTGGGCAATGCATTGTGGGCGTTACATGTGCCTTTTCAAATGTCACACACTGCATCTATGGCACACAAAAGCTTGTCTTTCCATCTCTCCATCTTTACAGCTACTGTAAAGCTTAGCAATGCAGACTACTCAACCACAGTACTATGGCTGAGCCATCGTCTTTTCCTAGAATGAGCTGTGGCCGAGGCCTGGCTCCTCCCAGGGCTGCAGACAGTTTGATGTGTGACTGAAACAATATTTGGCTTTATCTGGGGTGAGCTGCCAACAGGTGTAGTTTCCCATGGGCCCTAAGATAGAGCTGGAGACAGGTTCCTGTGGGTGTTAGGACTGTGTGTGTGTGTGTGTGTGTGTGTGTGTGTGTGTGTGTGTGTGTGTGTGTGTGTGAATGTGCTTGAACTCCATCTTATCCACTAACTGCTGTCTCACTCATTCGTTTCTAATGAGCAGTCATTGTTGCCCGGGAACACCGCGGCTGTTTCTAAGTTCAGTCAAACCCAGAAAATGTAATAAAGTCCTCTGAATGTATTTTATGTGTTCAGCTGCAATAATGAAACAAAGTCATGGAACCTTCGGCAAAGATGAAATAGGCTGAAATGTTGCAGGAAAACTGCTGCCATTTATTATCGTGTGTATTATTATCATTATTGTCCTGCTTAGCAGCCATAGTTAGGACTCTGCTGCTCCACCATTCTGTCAGTTTCATCTTTATGTTCACCTGTATCTCTGTCTGGGATGTGTTGGCGACTCTCTCTCTCTCTCTCTCTCTCTCTCTCTCTCTCTCTCTCCCCCCAGCCGGTCAGGGTAGATGTCCGTCACCCCTGATCCCGGGATCAGAATCCCAGAGTGTCAGCCTGTTACAGGAAGTCTCTCCTGCCTCTGTCTCCAGGTGTTTGCTCATGGTGGATCTGTTGGGTGTGATTATCAGTAATAAGTGTGGCCTAGACCTGCTCTGACTGTAAAGATGACTTTGGTTGTGAAGTGGTGCCATATAAATAAAACTGAATTGAACCTGTTTACACCTGTTATCACCTGTTTACACCTGTTATCACCTGTTTACACCTGTCCATGCTTTGGCTTTGTCCTGCTCAAGTTGTTATAAACTGATGTCATATTTGTTCGTTCTACAAAGTGAAACATAAAATGTCCAAAACAAACAAACATTCACATTAAAACAACAAACGTTCTCTTTGTTTGTCATCGACTCTGCGCTGTATCAGCGTCCTCAGGTCAGGTACGATGTCCTCGCCGTCACTGTCTCTTCCTGCGGCGGCTCAAGTCTGATCAGCTCGTCTCCGTCCAGCAGACTGAAGATGAGTCGTCCTCTCTGTGACAACATCAAACTGCTCTCAGCTCAGTTTCAGCAGTTTGAAAAACTGGGACACAAAGAAAACAACGAAACAAACGGTCTGTTTATAAAAAGAACCAAAAACCACAACAATCCACTTCCACGTTTCAGTTGAACCTTGATTCTTAATGAACACGATTTGATTCAGTGTTTGATTAGTTTGCTCTTAATTTGCTTTACGGTCTTTTAATGAACAGGAAATAATCACATTAATCATTAGTTATTAGTGTTTGTTGTTGTTCCAGGTGTTATTTATTCTCCTGACTCAGAAACAGTCTGTTTGTTGTGTTTACATCAGGTTTATTGTTTATTGATCTCAGTGTTACACACATGCATTGATTGATTGAGTGATATGATCAATACTGCATTGGTCCTGATTCTGTTGGAACTCATCATGTGGAAGAAGCAGGAGAACTGAACGTTCACCTGCTGCTGGTTTGAGGCTGGGCGACTGATCATCTGGTTCTTCATTCAAACATCATCCGTGTTTTATTCCCCTGGCAGCTTCAGACCTGTTAGGAAAACTGAGGAAATCTGAAACCTTGTTTGTTTTTCTCCCAAAGTCACATTTTTAATTGTTGTCGCATTCTGTTTTCCCGTTAACGACTTTCCTTACAGCAGAAACAGGAAGTTCTGTTCACTCGTTTATGTCTCTGCAGTTTGTTTGTTTGTTTGCACCTCTCGCCTTTATTTATTTCTCCTACTTTAAATCACGTTCATATTTGTCCAAAGATGATTCCAGGCGTTAACAACAAAGAGCTTCGTTCAGGACTTCGTGTGGATGTCTTGGGTACGCGACCGGAAACAGGAAGCTCTAGCGAAACATGATGATGAAAATGATGACCTGCAGATGAACTTCAGTGAACTCACCTCAGCGGGAAATCCACGGCTGCAGAGGGTCCGAAATGTTGCTGCGAGTGTGGTCACATGTTTCAGAGGCGATGATGGTGATGATGATGATGAGTGATGGTAATGGTACGATGATGGTGATGGTGATGAGGTGAAACTTGACACCGTCCAGGCCGACAGGGCGCCCAGGACGCAACAGGACCATTTTCCTGCATCATCAGGATGCTGTCCAGGACTGTTCACCTCACCTGGAGGCTTCACAGCAGGTGCTGACTCCCACCTCATCCATCAGCTCAGCAGGACAGAAGCTGGTCCCTGAGGATCCTCGCTGACCTCTGAGGTTTGGTCCAAACTCCAGGCAACGGTTCCAAAGATGTGTCATTTGCTGATTCAGCAGCTTTCATTTCGTTTGGGTTTTGGCCATCATCTTTCTGCCGCTCTACTGGCGTATGAACACTGACGAAGCTTTGAATAAAGACAAAGACTCGGAGGAAACAGGACCCTGAACCAGAACCTCAACGTTTCCCGGTTTTCTACCAAAATGGCGTCTGGACTCAGCAGCAGATGATCCTCGATGCGGTCTGTCCCCACCAGGCTGCCGTCATGGCCCGATCAATAGGCAGAACAATAAATCAGCCCAGTTTCAGTTCACACGGTTCCTCATGAGCCTCCTGCTCAGCGTCAAACTGTCAACAACATTAATGTGAATAAAAAGTGTTAAAGCTGCAGAACTGACCTGAGACCAGAGCGGTTCTCCATCTGTGCTGCAGCTGAAACACAGAAAATCTGCAGCATCGAGATCACACAACAAACCATGAATCAGTTTGGATTTAAAGTCATACGTGAGCTTTATCCCGTGTTTCATGACGATAAAAAACAAAACATCTGCAATAACTGGTATGGATTAGCAGTTCTGCTGATCTGCTTTTAACTCAAGAGATAAATAAAGAATCTGGACATAAGAGCAAGGTGAATCTGCAAAAACACTGAAGACACCTTCTCCCCGAGGTGGCAGTCAAACCCTGAACTCAGAGAAACCAGCCCAGCTCTCCTCCACCATTCATCCCTTCAGGAGCTTCAGGCGTGGTTTAGTCTCAGGGGACGTCTCGACAGCGACCAGGTTTAAAGTCAAAAGAAACTATGAAAGTTGAGCGTTTCTCTCCAGACTGATGAAGCTGAATATCAGCTGCAGGTTCTGCTTTCTGTCTCTCAACTGCTCCTCAAGCTGAAGATGGTCCAGTGGAGAACAAGCATGAGCCTTCCAACCATCACGAGGCGTGGGATCAAACCTGGGAGAAGACAACTCAAGGTAGGAACTCTGTGTGTGTGTTCAAACAAACTAAAAACCAAAACCAACAAAACAACAAACAAAACTCAGAAAAACAAACTAACAAACTAAAACTGATCGTTACCTCGCCATGCGCTCGTTCCGTCATTTCCGTCGTGAATTTCCGCCCGTTCGCCGATTTCCATGGACTGAACTGAGGAAGGTGAGCAGGCTTTCAGGTGAGTCCAGGTGGAGCCGAGCTGGCTGGCTTGGTGAGGCAGGAGTTTTACTGTGACTTCAACGTGTTTTCATATAAACAAGGTTGATCTGTGTTAATAGGGACGAAGACATACCAGCTCCAACGCCAAGATGGTGGCGGTGGTGACGCAGCACGCATCTCATCTCCTGATGGACCAGACACCTGTTTTCACCTTCCACCTCACCTGGAGAGATAGTGTTATAACATACAAACAGCCCTGCGTAAGGCAAGAGCTGCCTGTTACTCCACATTAACAGAGAGGAAAATAAAGAACAGCCCCAGGTTTTCTGTTCAGCTGTAGCCAGGCTGACCAGAGTCACAGCTCTGTTGAGCCAACCCTGTTCCTCAGCTCTCAACGCTGTGGCTTTTATGGGTTTCTTTACTAATCAAATCAAAGATTTCCTGCACCTCCTTCAACTGTTATTCAATTCAGTTTTATTTATAGGCGCCAATTCTAGCCAAAGTCATCTTTACAGTCAAGAGCAGGTCTAGACCACTCGTACTGATAATCACCAACAAGACCACCATGAGCAAACACCTGGAGACAGAGGCAGGAGAGACTTCCTGTAACAGGCTGACACATGGGACTGATCCTGGATCAGGGTGGACAGACATCTGCCCTGACCGGCTGGGGGGAGAGAGAGAGAGAGAGAGACTCCAACACAGCACAGACAGAGATACAGGTGAACATAAAGATGAAACTGACAGAATATGGTAAGAGCAGCAAGGTCTAACTGGCTGCAGGACAATAATGAACATTAATCGATAATGATAATAAGTGGCAGCAGAGGACAGGGGGCAGGTCGTGGGTGGAGCCACAGATCAGATGTTCAGCTCTGGAGCCACAGGTATCTCCTTGAGAGGTACAGAGAGAGAGGCAGAGAGAGAAACAAGCACAGCACTGAGGGGAGAGGACACAGAGTTATTGACATGTAGACGCTGGTTTTTACAGATGAGAGGATGGGTCTGAAGAAGAGAGGAAGGAGGAGTGTGAGACCGTCATGGGACGTCCACGCCAGCAGCCGAGGAGCCTATAGCAGCATAACTGAGGGTGACAGGGAAGGGTTAGTTTTGACTACCCCTATTTACTATGACTATAGTACAATGACCTGTAAGTAACTAGACTATAGAACTGGCTAGCAAGCAAACAACATGAAAATCCATAAGTCCCTGCTTTACCCAAATTCCTTGAAAACACAGACTTGTGTATTGACTTGAAGTTATCTGTGACAAGGGTGTGGTGATTCCATAGACAGAGAAGTGTCTCTTTAACTTTGTAATCACAGCAGCTGAGGATGTGTCACAGAGGTGGTCAATTTCATACCATCTTGAATATGAGTCTACCAGGACCATATATTGTTGTCTGTGCCACTCAAACATATCAGTGGTGACTGTGGACCAGGGCAGTGCTGGACCTGGGTACAGCTGTAGGGGTTCCCTCTGCTGGTGTTATCGGGTCTTGTTGCAGACTGAGCATGACAGCAGCTCTTTGGTGATATCTTTGTTAATTGTTGGCCATAAAACTGTATTCCTAGCTCGACTCTGTAGAAGATTGTTTTTGTTATATGCTAAGATTCAGCTAATTTTAACCTTGTTTACCACATTATGTGCCCTATGTTATGGTTGACCTTTTGGCCTCTGTATGTGAGAAGACAAGTCTTTGACCTCAACAGAATGTCCCGACTGTGACCCCCTTGTCTCCTATCTCTTCCGTCTCATGTCCTGATAAATGTCATTATAAAACATCTCCCCTGCTACATACATCCTGTTTTTATATGAACTATGTTTGAACTGCATAGGAGTAACTAACCTCTGCCTAGCGACAGTGTGATATGACGTGACAGAACCCTGTATAAATGATGTGTGTCTTCTCTGTTTCTTTGGATTCCTCATCACATTGCTGCGTGCTCTGTCCTGATTGAATCCTTCTTGCAAGAATAAAGCTCGGAAAGACAACTCAGCTGGTTGATTTGTTTATGAAATGTATGAATTTCCTACAACTCCTAAGCACAGGTGGCCTCTGTGCATGATGTTAATGTACTCCGTTGCAGGAGCATGGAGCGACAGTTCTGTGGCCCTTGTGTATAATGCATCACCACACCTGCTTCGTCTGTAAGAAAGAATGGACAAATGGGGAGGGGGACCTGGTGTTCTTTGCTGGGCCATCCATGTTGAATGACAGCGCTGAGGGCCTGTAGGACTTGGTTCTGCACTGTATGGGACCGGAGCTCTTCCAGCCTGGCAGTTAAAATGTAGCTGACGGACATCACTTCAAATGTGTCGTTAGCAGTTTGTGAGATGCTTTTGTTTGAGGCACGTGGTAGAGTGTCAGCTAGTACATGTGCTTGCCTTTCTTGCTTAGACCAGTGATATATCACTTAAACATGGCGCAGTAGCATGCTTGCAGTGAGCAGGTGCTGTGTGGATTGGTTTCTTCAGGGGTTGTGACAAGGGTTGATGATCAGTCTCACTGCCTGTGGGCTTCCCAGGAATGTAATCCCTGAATTTGGTGCATGCAAACACTACTGCCAACAGCTCCTTGTCAATCTGGGCATATTGGGTCTCTGTGTCTGTGAGTGTGCGAGATGCATATGACACAGGTTTCTCATCCTGCTGACATGTGGCCCAAGTCCATAACATGATGCATCGCAGGTCAGTGTGACTGGTTTTCTCACATCATAGAATGATAGAACCAGCGAGCTGCATAGGCATGATTTGAGATGGTCAAACTGATTTGGTGAACAGTGTGACAGGTCCCAGAGCACCTGCCTTTTAAAATCCCAGTAGTGGTACTACATCACATTCAACTAAGAAAAAGTATAGTGTGTGTATCTGTCTATCTAAACAACAAGGAAGTGTGACGAGAACAGCAGTTTTTATTTTGCTGCCTCCTCCTGATGTTTTAAGCACTCTGGGTCTTCCCTGGACTCTGCTGGAACGAGGACTGCTCCGCCTTCACCTGGCACTCTCACCTCCTTCACATAAGCAGAATGGCCACTCCAGTTCAATGGCCTCCTGCTCCTGCGAGATTGAGGAGGATATAAGCTTTTGTCTTAACAGGCTTGTCTGAGTGCATCGGTTCTATGAAGATGTCGTATTCATGTTCTAATATCATAGCCAATTTTGGGGGCGTCCCGTCCAGCGAGAGTCTGATCCTGCAACATCCTTTACCTGCAAGGGTCCTCTTAGCACATTAGCTAGTTATAGCATTATTATCCACTACTGCTCGAGACAGAAAAAAAAGTCGAAGACTCACAGGCGATAAATCAAAGTCTTCTGACACCATGTTGAAATGAGTGAGGAATCCATACTTTAAATCCGCTCCATCATTTATTTAGAACTAGTAGCAACCATACTGAACACACAGTCAGAGAGAGCAGCTGCAAAACTACTTTGTTACTGCGGGAAGACACTTTTACCATCACATGATGGCCTACTGCACATGTGCAGTTCCCATGGGTACAGTGTCTGTTGGAGTCCACACAGTACAAACACAATCAGTTGAATGATCTACAGGCTGGTTGGGCAAACTCCAACACCAAGCAAGAGTCAGGACCAGTTTAATAACCTGAAGATGCAGGGAAGCAACCCTCTCATCCATGAGGTAATCTTAAACATGCAGGCAGGGAGACAGGGAGCTATGTTCAACCCTTCTGCCCTCTGACTCTTACCTGGGGCAACTGCAGCAAAGAAAGGAGTCTAACCCTTCTCAAGACCGTTGGTTCTAGAACCTAAGAAGTGTTTTCTGGTGTTTTCAGGTGAGTCCACCCACAGCCCACACACTGCACCAAACACAAGCGACTCCTGGTGGTGGAGCCACGTGGGACAGACCCATGTCTTGCTTTGGACCATATCCTGTACCCCATCCCCCTGCCGCTAGGGCAGGGCCGGGTATTCCTCTGGTCAGGGTGCACTGATCCATATTTTCCATGATGCCATTGGTCTTCTTCAGTACTTGTACACAGATACATATTTAATATTTGATATCACTTTATTATAGTATTACAATATTATAAACCCATTTTCAAAGAGTCAGAATTAAGCTTGCTGGAGTCGCTGCAGCTTCAAATAAACATTTAATGATGTAAACATTCGAACCCACTTTTAAAACTGTCTGTTAAACCAAATCAAGTCTGATTCTGGTTTAGGTTTGGATTCCCATGCAGTCCTGTCAGACCGTGCTGAGGGCTGGAAGTTGTCTCCCTCCTACAGAGACACTGAGGAACCATAGAGCCAGAATCCAAACCCAGGATAAGGGGTTGAGTGAAGGTGGTGAGGGTGTGAAAGGTGGATCAGTTTGTCGGGAGGGCTCTGTAGAAGGACAGAGCCAGCAGGACAGTCCATACACTGCTACTCTACCAGAGGAGAAAGAAAGGAGGAGGATGATGATGAGGAGGAAGAGATGGAGGTCCGTTACTCTGTTCTTGTGCCAGACAGAGTAACGACCATAGGAGCAGCTCAGACTCCAGGACTGATCATTTCTTCCAAACACAGAGTCATTCGTGTTTCCACTCCTCATGATTCCTCTGTAAGTCACTGATATATTAACTCCTCCGCTCCACTCGACCTCCCAGAAACAGCGACCAGTCAGAACATTTCTACGCAGCAGCTGTCTCCAGTGTTCAAATCTGTCTGGATGATCAGGATATGGCTGCTCCTCTCTCACATATGTCACCTTCCTGTTGTTGTGGGACAGTTTGAGGTTTGTGTGGACTGAGTTTGTGTCCAGTGTGAGTTCTACAGGAGTCTGATGGAAAAGCCTGGCTTACAGCAGCAGTTTTATCATCAGACACATCCAGAGAGCTTTATTCTCTCTGCTCAGGGTTTAATGAAAAAAACAACTGTAACTATCACCTTTGGACTGAAACACAAACTGACTGTGTGCTGCTTTGTCATCATTAGTCAGTTGTCCACACTTACACTTTCTCAGACCAGGTTTAGCCTGTGCTGTCACCATGGTCCACCCTGGAGGAAAGAGAGACACAGTCAGAGACAGGTTTCTATCAACATGAGTCAAACTGCTGCTCAACTTTGACCTGATTCCTTCATGATGTAAGAGACATTAGGAGGCAGCTGCAGGTGTGAATCTTGTTTCTGTCCATACCTGAGGTGGCCAGTCTCCAGTCTGGATCCTCCAGTCCAGCAGACAGCAGTGTCACCCCTGAGTCTCCTGGATGATTGTAGCTCAGGTCCAGCTCTCTTAGATGGGAGAAGTTGGAGCTCAGAGCTGAGACCAGAGAAGTACAGCCTTCCTCTGTGATCCAGGCAGCCTGACAGACTAGGTCAAGGGAAAAATCACAAACTGTGTTAGAAAAATCATGTGAGCAGGAAAATCCTGCAGATGTTCAACATCTTCACCAACATGAACCTAGAGCTGGATAAGGCAGTTTAAAACTTGCTGTTGAACAATCAGCTGAATCCTGACCTGAGAGTCTCCAGTCTACAATGTGGACTCTCCAGTCCAGCAGACAGCAACTTGACTCCTGAATCTTGCAGCTCGTTGTTACTCAGGTCCAGCTCTGTCAGACTAGGGACTGTGAGCTGGTACTGAACAAACTACAGCTTCCTCTCTGACAGCTCACAGCCACTCAGCCTGAAGAAGAATTTTGTAATTAACACACAAACCTGAAAGTTTTATTGGTGAAGTATAAAATGAATCATGTGTGAAATTGTTCATACATCCACCTACAGAGCTTTTGTTGCGGAGGCTTTGACCACTGGCGGCAGCCTCAGAAGAGCCTCCTCTGAGCAGAGTATTTCTTCAGTCAAAACACACTCCAAGATCTTCTTCTGATGACAGTAGATGAAGCCCAGAGCTGACCACTGGGCAGGAGACAGTTCATCTGTGGAGAACGTCCTGAGCTCAAGGGACTGTTGGATCTCCTCACCAGAGAACCATCCTTCCAGTTCATTCTCAGACAGTGGAACAAGTTGATGCTTCTCTCTGGAGACAGGTTCACACTGATCTTCTCCTTGATGTATTTGACTGTTGCCTGATTGGTCTGTGAGCTACTTCCTGTCTGTGTCAGCAGACCTCGTAGGAGAGTCTGATTGGTCTCCAGTGACAGACCCAGGAGGTGGAGGACAAGTCAGAGTGTCCATTGGACTCCGTAAGCCTAGTCCACAGCACTCTGGTGGAGATGTTTCAGTTCAGGTTTTTCTCTAGAAGCTTTAGACTTCTTCAATGTTGATTGTTGCTGTGACAGCAGATTGACACAGAGTTGATGAAGGTCAGATGGACATGAAGAGCAGCCAGAAACTCCTGAACACTCAGATGGACAAAGCAGAACACCTTGTCCTGGTACAGTCCTCTCTCTTTAAGATCTCTGTCAACACTCCTGGGTACACTGAGGCTGCTCGATATCAATGCCACACTCTGTCAGGTCTGATTCATAGAGATCAGGTTTCCTTTCAAAGCTCGTAAAGCCGGTTTCCCAGAGACTCAATCATCTTCCTGTTCTCTGGACTCCACTGTGGATCTGTCTCAGCTCCTCCATCATACTTGATGTTCTTCAGTCTGGACTGAGCCACCAGGAGATGGATCACATCTCAGTCGGGGTCTTGGAGCAGCTCTCCTCCCTCTCTGGTCTTCCAACCGTCCTCAGAACTGTAGCAGTGATCCAGCAGAAGACTGGGATGTGGCACATGATGTGGGCTTCGTGATGTCTTGATGTGAGATGATTCTGCTTTGGCCTGCTCCTCATCTCTGAACCTCTTCCTGAAGTACTCCTCCTTCTGTGGGTCAGTGAACCCTCTGACTTCTGTCACCGTGTCCACACAGTCAGGAGGGATCTGATTGGCCGCTGCAGGTCGTGTGGTTATCCAGAGGCGAGCAGAGGAAGCAGGTTCCCCTGATGAGGTTTGTCAGCAGCACATCCACTGAGGTGGACTCTGTGACATCAGTCAGGACCTGGTTAGTTGTGGAAGTTCAGAGGGAGTCGACATTCGTCCAGACCGTCAAGATGAAGACCACCTGGAACTGTTATTTCAAAGCTGCATTTACTTGCTTCTTCGGTTTCCAGTGAAGAAGTGATGAACAAGTTCCACCAGCTGAACTTTTCTCTCTTTCAGCACATTCAGCTCTCTGAAAGAATCCAATGGAAATGTGAACTGGATGTCCTGGTTGCTTTGGTCTTCAGCCCAGTCAAGTGAACTTCTGTGTTAGACTGTTTTTCCCAATGTAGCCCTCCCCTTTGTCATCACTGATTCTGATTGGTTCCTCTCTTCCAGGTGAGCTTTAAGATGTCTTCTTGTCTGATGCTTTGCTTCTGCTCTGTGCTTTCTGGATGCTGTTCCCATCTGCTCTGAGCCTCGCGTTTCATCATTGACCCCTGCAGTCCCCTCCTCTGTGATGTAGAGCTCTGTGTAGATCTGCTTCAGGAGGGTTGGGTTTCCTGCTTTAGCGATCCCCTCAAACACCACCTGGACCTTCTTCTTCAGGTTGGGTGAGTTGCAGTAGGCACTCTGCGGCTCTGGTTCCTGAATGAACAAACAGATGAAAGTGCTGAGTTGAAGCTACAATAAATCTGATCAGTGTCAACTTTTCAGATCACATTCAGATAGTGTTTGTTCCTCCTCCTCCATCCAGATCTCTTCAGCACATCAGTTGTAAACACTTTTGTGTTTTTCAGAACGAAAAAGAATTCTATAGATCGTGATACAAATGTGTACTGCATCATATTAGCGGCAGAGTTTTCAGTGGAAACTGCCATGTTATCCATTTCCTCTTTCCGTATGTTAAATGTGTTAAATGATCTTTACTGCTCTGCAGGCGGCTCAATAGATCACTCCTGCTTCATTCTCCTCCAGAAGTCAGGGTGATCTTCAAGAAATGCCTCTCTGCTGCTCCTCCTCTGCTCCTCATCCTCACCGTCCTTGCCTCCTCCTCCTCCCTCTGACTCTCTAAGCATCCTGGGTAATCTGGACTCAGAGCTCTCTGGATCTTCTTCAGCTCCTTCTTCACAAAACTGACAATGTTTCCTTCAATAGCTGAACAGGAATGTGAACTTTAACTGGTAGAGACATCAGATCATGTGTAGCAGACCCAGAAATCCTGTTTGTTTGCAGCATGAAGACTGGATCAGATGCTGCTTCAGGATTTAGTTTGTGGTTGGCTGTTTGTACATTTGCCTCACCATAAATATGAGTCCAGTTCCTCTGATGCTGCTGGGCGAATGACCACTGGGACCTCTGAGCTCTGCTCATCAACTCTGTAAATAAGTAAAATAAATTCAGTTTCCAATTCAATTCAATTCAATTTTATTTATATAGCACCATTTCCCAGCAAAGTCATCTCCAGGGCACTTTACCAAACTAGAGCAGGTCCTAGACCACACTCATTACTATTAATCACACCCAACAGTTCCACCATGAGCAAGTACTTGGCAACAGTGGCAAGGAAAAACTTCCTTTAACAGGCAGAAACCTTGGACAGATCCTGGATCAGGGTGGACAGACATCTGCCTTGACCAGTTGGGGGGAGAAAGAAAGATGTAAGAATGCAGTAAGTGTTTTGGGAGTGTCCACCAGAACTGACCTACTGTTCCAACCGATTGGATCCTTACAGATAAGTTTAATTCAATGATGGCAAATAATAGAGGCAGAATTGATTCTTACTTTTGTTCAGCAGGTTTCTGTCCATGTTTGAAGTCAAGAGGAAACTTCTGGACCAGTCGCTCCTCAGAGACACTGTAGCTGGGTCAGGTCAGGTCAACAGAGTCTGGGTGTCAGCTGATGATCCTGGTAGATTCAAAAGGTGAAGTGTTTTCTAGCAGATCATCTGATTCACAGACACTTTCAGTGGGAACAGCTGCAACCAAGCACATCAAGGTAACACAGTGCTGAAATAACCTACTCACTGGTTTCTCTGTTGGTGTTTCCTGTTCTCATCAAATCCCTGCGATTGTGTTGCTGGGTGGCCTGCTGCTGTAAGGTTGTGAATGATGCAGTGGTGGCGTGACTTGTGCTCAGAGCTACAGCGTAAAGCAGTGTTTTCCTGAAGAAATTACCCAGAACTTTGAGTCCCAACAACTACTTCTGCAGGAACCTGAAGGTTGCTTCACTTCCTGTTGTGTGTTTCCCCATCTGAGGGACTCCGTGGTATTGATTGGAAATTAGTCTAATGACCATTAAAATGTGATGGCGGCTTTTACTCATTATTTCTGTGTCCAACTCTCCAACATTAAGGCCTGGACTTTGTCCTTAGTCCGTTTGTCATAAGGCTTCATCTAAAACTCAGTGTTGATGCGTCAAAACACTATGACACAAAACACTCCTGCTGCAGAAGCAAACAGCTGTGAGTACTCCACCAGAAATCAGAACCAACCAGAAGCTCCAACCCCACAGTTCTTGCATGTTTGAAAAGTATTACCCCCTGACCGGAGACTGAGGAAAATCACGTCCCAGAACTTAATCTGGACCCTGGTCCATGTGATGGAGGCCGAGACCGAGTTTCTCCAAAGGTTCCTTACGAGAACAACTAATGTCTGACTTCAGACCTCCGTTTTAGGGACCTCTCCCAGCAGCCAATAGGAAGACTTCTGCGTCCAGTGGGAGGTCAATACAAGTTTAAATACCCCAGAAGAAGGAGCAGATGTTTTTCTCTGATGTTAATCAGGAAACGCGACAGTCAAAGAGAACACAAACATTTCTGATTCTTACTTTTGTTCAGCAGGTTGCTGTCCATGTTTGAAGTCAAGAGGGAAACTTTTGGACCAGTCACTCCTCAGAGACACACAGCTGGGTTCAGGTCCAGGTCCAGCAGAGCCTGCTCTCTGCTGCTGCTACTCTGGGCTCCAACACAACACACACAAGAGCTGATTGTGAATAATGATGGTGGAGTGATGAGTGCTGAGCTGGCGACATGGAAAGAGTCATGGACAGTTAGAGATCCTCATCTCACCTCTGAGCTTTGGTTCTGGCTGTCATATTTCCCCACAGAGTGGTTTCAGGAGGGACTCCTCTCTCTGTCCTCACACTGATTCATAGCAGAGCCCACACCTTCTACTGAAACACAACATGCTCATTCATTACAACCAGCTTCACATCACACACATTAGTTCTCATTACTCTCAGTAACATCACACTGATGCTCCAAGGAAGGCCTAGACCTTGTTGGAGTCTGAACAGGATCTGATGAGCCCAAAAGCGGTTCCTCTTTAGATTCACACAGAAGCACAGTATGTTGACTTGTTACGATTTCACCTGCAGAGCCATATTTAAATCCCACACATTTGCTGTTTGTTTGTTCAGCGTTTGACCTACAACAACTGGCAACTGCAAAACACCATCCAGCAGGCATGGAGCATGACATTATCCAAGCTGTCCAACCAGTTCTGACACTCTGCATGTCTCATTAATGACCTGCACACAGTCAAACTGCTTCTTCACACGGAAGCTCTGACAGTGAAACATGCAAATGTCAAATCATCGTCCTTTAACTCAGCTACAAACTGTTGACAGCATTTTCAGCTGAAAGCAGCAAAAGAGACTCAGCCAATCAGCATCCAGCACCAGCACTGTCCGGTTAAGCAGTGGCACAGCAGCATGTGATCAAAAGTGATCCTGATGATCGAACATTTTCCGGAATTTCTCTAACAGGTTCTCACCTGCTGAACTCGCTTCAGATCCACTTACAGGCACTTTCCAGCTTCATGTGTGGAGAAGCACTGGGAGAGAAAAACTGCTCCGTCTTCCTCGTCAGTCCTGCGCAATGCCAGCAATGGCGTCTGATCTGAAAGGCGCCAAATCACACCCTCATAACTTCAGAGTCAGGCCACGAAACAACACGTCAGAGTGAGGATGAAACCGGTCTGACCTGCTGCAGAAACCCCGTCAGTGTCACAGAGATCACGCTGCAGATGATGGAGTTCCACCATACCAATCCACTAGATGCTGCTGACAGACCATCTGATGGAATGAAGATCAGCTCAGCACTGAAAACATGGAAGTAAGCAGCAGTGTGGATCACATATTTACACTTCTGTAGTGGGCGTGTTGCTTTGTTATGAGGCTGAATGCAGCCTGAGATCTCGGTATGACCCTTCCTCTGGACCTCAGTCTGATTCCTCACTAAGGGGGACCAGACCCTCCAGAAGCTCAGACTGCCAGAGACTGTCTGCTGTTAAACCTGTTCCTCAGACAGACTCCAGCTGTCAAACACTCTGAAGTCTTATTTCATCCATTATTCTGGGAAATGTATAACCAGGAACCAAAAAGAGATGTTGTGATAGGTTTGTGTGGAACAAGGATACTGTTACTGACCCACTGGACTCCCTCAAATAAAGAAGTATCTGACGAGGATCATCAGTAGCCTCTAACTCATGTGCACTGTAAAGCACAGAAGGTTGAGATTGCACTGACTGTGTGACTCCGAAAAAGGTATTTCAGTGTCTAGAAGGGCAAAAAATAATCCATGTGCTATAATAAATATATATAGAGACCTCACAAGACAAAACCATTGAAAGTGATTTAGGCGCATAAACCAATTGGACCCAGGAGATATTATAAGAGGTCACTAAGGAAAGGGTGGGGGAGATCCCACCTTTTCAGGTTCCCCCCGTACAGAAGTGCTACCCACACCAATATCTCCTGATGAGAAACTGTATCATTAGCAAAGTAATACATTTCATATATTGATAGGGAATTAATATAAAACCTCGACCCGACTGACGGATAATTACTGACAGACAGATTCTTTCTTAAATGTGTTTGTGTTGTATGAGTGTAGTCTGTTGTGTGTGTGTGTGAAAGAGAGAGAGAGAGGTTTGGTGGATCACTAACATATGTGCTCAAAAGCACTGCAGCTCTCGGTGGTTCTCGGCTCCTGCTACCAGATTTGACAGTTGAGAGTAAAGTTGCTGTGCATAAACCACGCTCCACACATTAAAACCTGCTAAATACACAAATACAGCCAAATAATCAGAGTGATGCTACAGATAATATTCTCAATGATGTGTCCTACAGTGTTGTGTTTATAAGCATTTGATGATCTGTGGTGTCTAAACATTTGAGACTGTGTGCATGAGAACTTGATGCGTCTAAGTTATGTGGTTAGGGATTGGTGTGTGGAAGTGATAAAGTGACATGATTGGAGAACATGTTGGAGGAGTCAAAACAGTGTGTGACGTAATGTTGTGTAGATTTGAGTTTATTTTGGCTGTTGATGCTTCGTGGTGATAGTTAATGCTGGCTACAATGCTGGAGTAGGGTTTGTAGAGTGTGATCGGTGTGATATAGTCAGGAGAATAAGGCTGTGAGCTGGTCCTGCTGCTGAACTGTGTATAAAAGCAGCAGTTAGAAAGTGCCAACAATAACTAGAAATTAGATTTGGGGTGTGTTACAAGGTAGTAAAGTGAAGTATAAAGCTTGGTGTGCCTCCAACTCACTACTGGGGAAACACAAAAAGTCTGTAGAGCCACAGGGGGCGAGGTTGCCTCGCCCGCCTCCAGCTCAGACACAGACACTGATATCTTTAGAGCTGCTCCTCCTTTACATGCTCCCAGACTGAGACAGAGACTTTAAGCTTTTTGTTTTTCAAAAAAAACAAAAAGGTGCAGGGGAGGACAGAGTTTATGACCTTAGGCCTAGGCCAAACATACACCCTCCAGATAGATAAACTGATTCTGGGCTATATATCCAATTCTGATAAAGGGCACCCAAGGCCATACCATGGCAGACAGTAGACCTCATGTGGTTGATGTCTCTAATGCCGGATGTCCACGATGGAGCCAGCAAGTGGATCAGAGCCTTCGAAGAGGAGACAACAGGCAAAATGCTAGCTCTGGGAGACATCAAAGCTGTGTGGGCTCTAATGCTCGGTACATCCACGATAGAACCTTCTGAGCAAAGTGGAAATGAAGCTGGATGGTGAATCTGTTGGCAGATGGAACTGGAGTTTAATGCGTTTCGTCCAATATTATGGCAAGTGTTACGAGCTGATATCCTACTAGGGTGGACCCTAAAGCATTGAAGGGTGAACCCCTCACAGAGACTGAAAACCCTGCTGCTTACATCAACAAACAGCTGAAAAGGTGGAAACAAGAAAAGGAGGAGACTGACAAAAGTCTGGTGCTGTTGACAATGTTCAGAAACTCTGTGGTGGAGGCTCTTCCAATTCCAGTTCAAAGCAGACTGGATGGTGTTCTGGAACTAATGCCTTACAGACAATTTCATGATCACTGGAAACATGCTGTCAAGAAATATAGGGAAGGAGAACAAAAGCTATGAGACTGAGACAAAACTCTGCAAAGGAAACTTGCACAGTTACAGCTTGGTGAATTGCAAGGCAAGAATAAAGCTGAAACACAAGCTGCTGTTGTGAGCAGTGTTGCAAGCATCATTGTTGGGGAAGATAGGCCTAGCAGACAAATCTTTCCTAGAACATGTTGGGGATGGCAGAGAACTGGGCCACACTGCAAAAGCGATGTCGGGCCACACTTTCGGCTCCTGGATGGACAGGAGAATGTGGTGGAAGTGAGGATCAGCACCCTATGAGATGTGATGACCCTGCCAATCCTTGCATGGGGCCCAGTCATGGTTGCTAGGGGTGCCCAGAGAATCTCATAGGGGAAGGACAACTTCAACATCCATAGCAAACTATAAGAACCAGTTTTGAAAGTTCAAATTGCAAATTCTAATGCAACTTTTGTAACTTGGTGTAAAAGACCAAGATAGCGGCGCGAGCACATCGCGAGGCTCAGTGTCTCTCCAGATTTTGCAAATTTGCAGTAATCTTCCTGTTCATCTCGGGTCTGTTAAGTACAGAACAGCCTCATGCTAACATCCTACACCCGGCATGAACTGTTGGATATCGGTCTACGCTACTCCGACAGTTTAATCACCAATCTTCGACTCGTCCCTGACATCTCCAGAACATCAGAAGCTACGCACTCTACCCAGCCGGGTGGAAGTGCTGCAGGTGGCATCAAGATCATGAATAAAGATGAGGGAAGCGCAAAGGGCTAAGAGCTAAGCTAAAGTCAACACCGCACCGGCTCTCCTTACCCAGCATTTTCCTCGCTAATGTGCAGTCCTTGGTGAACAAAATGGATGACATAAGACTTCGCATCACCCACAGTAAGAGACTTATGGACTGCAACATTATGATTTTTGAAACAAAACATGGCCTAGCGGCGTGCCGACAATGCTATCAGCTAGTGAGGCGCTACACACACCACTGAACAGGCGAACAGAACGGCCGATGACTCCAGTGAACCAGGCGGAGGACTGTGCGACTACAATAACAAACCTTGGTGTATCTGGACTCCGTTATTGTCCTAAGGAGACATTGCTCCAGCCCAACCTTGAATTTCTCATGGTAGGTGCTGTATTATAGTTGCAGTGATTTTTAATTGCTCAAACTTAAGGCAATTTACTCACATTCCCCCAACATGTTTCCTGCAACACAAGGAGAAAACAAAACTCTGGATACATGTTTACACAAACATAGCTGGGCCACGCAACCTCCCCCTAGGACAGTCAGACCATGTTTCTTTGTTTCTCATCCCTAAGTACTCACCACTTATTCAACGTGTGAAGCCATCAGCAACGACCATCAAAGTGTGGCCTGCGGGGGCAGACTCTGTACTTCATGACAGATTTCAACACACAGACTGGAGTATGTTTGCTTCTCAGGCTACTTGTGGCTCTCACACGGACTATTGATACTGGACTATATCAACACCACCATTGACAGTGTTACAACACAGAAGCGGATCACCACGTGCCCAAATCAAGCCATGGATGAACAGAGTGCTACTCCTGCTGAAGACACAGCACCCACCTTCAGATCGGTGATGCACAGGCCCTGCAGCTTATCCAGGACAAACCTGAGGACAAACCATCATCAAAAAGGCCAAGCACTGCTACAAGCTAAACGTAGAGGAGCACTTCAACAACTCCAACCCCCGGCACATGTGGCAGAGCATTCAGGCCATCAGTGACTACAAACCCAACAACTCACCCAACAACCACAGATCTCTCCTTCTGAAACTGACTAAATGACAAGCTATACCGCGGCAAGTAACAACAGGAGACTGCCACCAAATCCACCCTGTGCAGACCACCAGCCCCTAACACTCACCTCAACAGATGTCCTCACCGCACTCAGCCGAATCAACGCACAAAGGCTGCTGGCCCGGACAGCATCCCTGGCCTTGCTCAGAGCATGCGCTGAGCAGCTCGCAGGGGTTTTTACGGACATTTTCAACCTGTCCCTCGCCCAAGCAGCTGTGCCAACATGCTTCAAATCCACCTCCATTGTACCAGTGCCAAATCACTCCAGTCCGACGTGCCTGAGCGACTACACTTACCTTAACTCACACCCATTGTTATGAAGTGCTTCGAGTGACTGGTCGTGGCACACCTGAAGAACAACCTTTCACCCACACTGGACCCACATGAGTTTGCCTATCGCAGCAATAGGAGTACAGAGGACGCGGTTTCTACAGCGCTGCCTCTGTGCTCACACATCTGAATATATATAACCTTAATACTGAATGCTGTTTATTTGACTTCAAAAATAACATTCTAACACTGTCATCCCCTCAAAGCTGATCACTAAACTTGAGATCTGGGCTCAACACCCCTCTGTCACTGGATAATGGACTTTCTGACCAACAGACCACAGCATGTTAGGTCAAGCACTCCTGCTCCACCATCACTCAACACAGGTGTAGCACAGGGCTGTGCTGGGCCTTCCTCTACTCCCTCTTCACCCCGACCAGGCAGGTGCATGGATCCTTTCCATCATCAAGTTAGCTGGCGACACCATGGTGATTGGCCTCATCATAACAAACGATGAGAGACAGCCTACAGGAGGAGTGCAGCACCTGGCCACGTGGTGCAACAACAACCTACTCCTTAAACTGAATTCAATTCAGTTCAATTCAATGTTATTTGCAGAATGCCAAATCACAACCGAGGTCATCTCAGGGCACTTTACAAACAAGGAAAAGGTCTAGACCACTCATTACTGTTAGTTACACCCAACTAGTTCCACCATGAGCAAGCACTTGGCAACAGTGGCAGGAAAAAACTTTCCTTTTAACAGGCAGAAACCTTGGACAGATCCTGGCTCTGGGTGGGGTGACCATCTGTCTTGATGACCCGGTTGGGGGGGACAATATAGAATAATGACGGCAAATGACAGCAATAGGCAGCAGAGGACCTGGGGCAGGTCGGTGGAGCCACAGGTCAGATGTTCAGCTCCTGGAGCCACAGGTATCTGTGAGAGGTACAGAGAGAGAGAGACCAGAGAGAAACAAGCACAGCACTAGGGGAGAGAGAGGACACAGAGCTAATGGAGTTTAAAGGAGAGAGAGAGGGAAGAGGAGGTGTGGAGATGATCATGGGGCGTCCCCAGCAGCCTCGACCTGCTCTTGGCACTAACTGGGGATGGCATGGATGAATGTAGTTCAGATGGTAACTAGAGCTAACTGTAGGCTTTGTCGAACAGAAAGGTTTTAAGTTTTTACTTTTAAAAGTAGAGAGGTGTCTGCCTCTGGGATTGGACTGGCTGGTTCCTAGAGAGGAGCCTGATAGCTAAAGGCTCGGCCTCCCATTCTACTTTGGAGATTCTGGGAACCACAAGCAAACCTGCACTCTGGGAGGCCGAAGTGATCTGTTGGGTTGATAGGGACTTAGCATCTCATTGAGAATTTTAATGGGCTTGGCCGTGGGGCCTTGTAGGTGGAAAGAGGACTTTACAAATCCTATTCTGCAGGACTTTACAGGGAGCCAATGAAGAGAAGCTAAGACCAAAAGATATGATCTCTCTTGCTAATTCCACAGAACCCTCACCAGCAGCGTTTGGATGAGCTGGAGGCCTACTTGGTGAGCCTAGTCGGACAACCTGACAACAAGGAGTACAATAGTCCAGCCTTGAGGCTCAAATCATTGGACCAGCTTTTAGGCATCATTTGGGACAGGGTGCTCCTAATCTTGGCTATGTTGCGCAAGTGCAAGAAGGCAGTCCTAGTGACCTGCCTAATATGGGACTAACTGGGACATATCCTGGTCAGAAATATGACTCCCAGGTTCTCACGGTAGAACTGGGCCAGGGGTAACGCCATCAAGCGACCTCGAGGTCAGATAACCTGTCTCCTGAGTGTTTAGGCCCCAAAACAAAATCACCTCAGTTTATGTATTTAAAACTGAAAATTATAAGTCATCAGGCCTTAATGTCATGTGAACATGTCTGAAGTCTGACTAATTGATCTGTTTCTTCTGGTTTCATAGATAAAAATATAGCACAATGTGTATGGAATCCGTAGCAGTATGAAATTATATTGTGCTTCTAATAATATTGCCTAGGGGAGCATGTAAAAGAGAACAACAGTGGTCAAGCACAGAACCCTGTGGAACTCCATGATTCTTTCATTGTGTGCAGACTGAGTCGTGTGCGTGGACAAGCTGGAATCTATGGGATAAATAAAGATTCGACCAACTTAGTGCTGTTCCTTTAATGCCAATGACATGTTCTAGTCTTTGTAGTAGAGGATACCCGTGATCGATGGTGTCAAATGCAGCACTGGTCTGTAGGACAAGTAAAGAGCAGAGGCCATTGTCAGAAGCTATTAGGAAGTCGTTGCTAACCTTAACCAATGCTGTTTCTGTGCTGTGGTTTATTCTAAATCCTGACTGAAATGCTTCAAATAAACTGCTCCTCTGCAGGTGATCACGCTGATCAGCTACGGTCTTTTCCAAGGATTTTAGAAATAAAGGGGAGGTTGAATGACCTTTGGTCTACTCCAATGTGGCTAAACTTACCAGGAATTAGAAGGCTTTTTGAGTAGAGTTTGATGACAGCAACCTTGTAAAAACCTGTAGGGTATGGCACCTGTTAATGTGGAATTGATCTGGTCTAATATAAAAGTGTAATCAGGAAAAACATCTTTTAGAAGATATGAGTTGGGATGGAATCCCAAGGCAAGTTGAGACTTCAAAAAACTAGAGGCTTTCATCGTGGACTTCAGGAGGAGAGAGAGGGCATGTTATCCACATCAGCGGGATGGCACCAGGTGTCTCAGCCTGGGATTCCTGGGGACCCCACATATGGGAGGACCTGTCCTGGACCACCAACACCTCCGGCCTGATCAAGAAGGCTCACCAGCACCTCTTTTTCCTTAGGACACTGAGGAAATACCACTTGTCCTTAGCCATCATGGTGAACTTCTACCGCTGTGCGTCAGGTACATCTGATATGTATGTCACCGCCTGGTATAGGAACTACACTGTGTATAGGCATACTGGCTTTTCTGTAGATGGGTGAAAACTAGCATATCACAGGGGCTCCTCTTTAACCATTGAGGGCGTTGAGTTCTCCACTGTTCAGCGTGTTCGTCTGATGAAGGATGCAGGAGTCTCTTCAACGTTAAATCACCAACTTTTATTTGTCTTCTAACAGCAAAGTGTGCATAAGAAAAAGAGATTGTTTAGAGCTCCGGACCAGACTTTGTTTCCCTGACAGACAGACAGTCACAGCATCAGTTCACGAAGTCTGATGATCTATCGTTCCCTGGTCGTGTTTATATTACTGTTACTGAGAGAGTAAAGAATAAATTGTAATCATTTTCTCATCGGCTGCATGGCTGGACACTCCCCTTTGCAGGCGTCCTCCTGCATGTAATCTGGCTCCGCTCTCGTGATTGCCGTCCCAACCGTTTGATAGCTCCTGTTTTCTGTGAAAAAAAGAGCTTCTTACCGCCCATTCCCACACACCCAAGGCTATCGCCATTAATGGAGTTGTTCTTGACTCCTGCGGTACATCCTGTTCCTGAATATCTCATTCTGATGTCTCTGTCGAAATTCTTTTTGCAATTTGCTACTCTAAGCGTCTAAGCAGTGTCTCGCTATCTCTTTGTGATTAAGAATTGCAAGCGTTTGCACATCAACTTCTCCGCACATAAGCAATGTAGCAATGTATTCCAACAGCTACGGGAAAAGTTCAATTTTATTGAAGCAGTGTTGCAACTGTCTGTGAGAACTGCCAACACAGGTGTTGTTCCCATGGGAGAGACTACTGGGCAAAGGTTCCCTTGGTGGTGCATGTGTGTGTGAGGTCATCTGACTAAATGAGATGTACCCACGACTCGATTCTTTTAAGCTAATTGCTGTCCCCCATTAGAACTTCCTGTGGCAGCTCATTTTTGACACCAGTATGCAGAATTTGAATAAAACCCCCAAGGTGGCCTTCAGAATTAATACATTTTATTTTTTATTGAAATCCTTTGTGGACAAAGTCTCATGGACTCTTAGGTCAGTGTGAATTAAAATAACTACATTTTACAGGGCAAAACTTTTAAATGGGTCACATTTTGGCGGAACACAACTTATAGGTTAATCGGGTTGTGAATCAGTGGTAAACTGGTTAACTTTTATCCGAACAAGGACTTAAGCATAAATCCAGTTTATTCGTTCCTGGAGGAAACCGATGTGAGATCACTAGGACTTACTCTACCACTCTGCGTGTCCTAAGCTGGTTAAGTTTGAGCAAAGTGTTTATAGCGAGTGTAGAACTTCAAGAATCAGCGCAGTTTTGGATTTAGCAAAATCCAGGCGAATTTCTGAGCTGAGCAACAAGAACTGGCTGTTAATGACTTTGCCTCTGCTGGCGGATATTTTCACATGAATGAGCTGAACACGAAGTTACAGGGGAAAGATCAGTTTGTGCATGAGATGCACACAAATGTCAGAGCCTTCAGTTCCAAGCTGACTTTATTCTCCAGACAAATGTCAAACAAACCTTTGTGTCAGGATCCCAGTGTTTTTTCGCTGCGCCTAGCCAACCCTCTGCTCCTGCTCCAGCTCCAGCTCCTGCTCCTGCTCCAGGGACCCACTCCACTCAGGAACCTGGAACCCCTGTTCCGACCTAGCCTGCCCTCAACTCTGAGACTTCCTCTCACCCTCTGATCCCTGGACTTCTGCCTGCCCATGCCTACTGAATAGTTCCACATACTTTCCACACCTACCACACCTCTGATTTTAGGACATCCCTGGCTTCACAAACATAACCCCAGTGTCAGCTGGTCTGGCCAGAGGATTACTGGTTGGAGTGCTTTCTGCCTGCCTCTTGTCTGCAGTCTGCCCTTGTGCCCAGCAGGTGGGGATACTTCATCTGATACGCCATCTGAAGACTTCCCAGAAACCCTTGACCTCTCTAGAGTCCCAGAGGTTTACCACGACCTTCAAGTGGTGTTCAGTAAGTCCAAGGCCCTTTCCCTCCCTCCTCACAGACCCTACGACTGTGCTATAGACCTACTTCCCGGTGCCCCCTTGCCCTCAAGCCGCCTTTATAACCTCTCCAGTCCTGAACATGAGGCAATGGAGACTTGCATCCGAGACTCCTTGGCTGCAGGTATAATCCGGCCCTCATCCTCACCGGTGGGGGCAGGATTCTTCTTCGTGTCTAAGAAAGACTCTACTTTGAGGCCATGCATTGATTTCAGGGGATTGAATAACATCACTGTGAAAAATAAGTACCCACTGCCCCTAATCAACTCTGCCTTCACTCCTCTTCAATCTGCGCAACGCTTACCATTTAATTGAGGATAGGGAGGATGAATGGAGGCTGCCTTCCTTTTAGCAGGTCATTTCAAGTGTTGGTGATGCCCTTCGGACTAACCAATGCACCTGCAGTTTTTCAAGCATTGATCAATGATGTGTTAAGAGATTTTTTGAACAGATTTGTTTTCGTTTATCTTGATGACATACTGATTTTTTTCCCAGTCCCTGGAAGAACACCAAAGCCATGTCCAGTTGGTCCTGCAGCCTTGTTGGAGAACAAGCTTTATGTGAAAGCAGAGAAATGTGAGTTTCACTCCACAAAGGTCAGTTTCCTGGGGTTGATCAATCGCATTTTGGCTCATTTCCCCACACTAGCCACGCAGAGAGAGGCAACACAAAACGCAGAGAAATACAGCAAATCACTGGACGATCTGCACGGACAACTCTGCCGTCGGTTCTCTGACTTTGAAAACCTCCAGTGTGAGCCTGGCATCTCTGACAGGTTGGAATCCTGAAACAGTGCAGGACAACAAACACCTCCCAGGCGTGTGGTGCATTATTCAGGTTGAGGCTTAGAGTACAGAAAACACCCTGCTTGCTGTTCCCAAATAAAACTACAGTGTGCTCTTTTTCATAGATTTCTCAGTGGAAATTTGTTTTATGAGCGTTCTTACCCCATGTCCTTGTGCATTGAAATCCCCTCAGTTTATCCTGGAGGCTTCTCAGGCGTCTCTCGGTGTCGGCGTGACATTGCACCAGCTGTTTCCCAGGAAAGTTGTCTCAGCCTCGCAGTATGTGCGCCCCCCACGAGGGTTTCAGCTCCAGGGCAGCCCAGGATTAATCCCCCTTTCTTCAATTCCTCCGTCGCTTCTGGTGCTCTGTCGTAGGTAACCGGTCCAGTGTCGAAAAACACTCTAAGTTTGGCCGGGTGCAGAGTCTGGAAACGGAGCCTTTTCTCCTTGAGTACTCTTCTAATGACGGAGTTTGCCTTTGCCTCTTTTTCCGTTGCTGTAGATCTCTTTCTTTTTCCATGCGGGCAGGGACAACTTGTTTTTGATCAACTTTCCTAAGAGTCGTTGCATATTCTCTCCTCAGCTTTCCTCAAGGCCTGGATGCGTATGTTGCAGATGAACTTCAGTGAACTTCGCCTCAATTAAAATCCGCGGCTGCAGAGGGTTCGAAGTGTTGCTGCGAGTGTGGTCACGTTTCAGAGACGAGGACGGTGATGATGGTGATGGTGATGAAGGTGATGGTGACCTTCAGCCAAACCTCATCTATCTACAAACTACTGATTCTCCTGTTCTGCTTCCCTTCAGCCGACAGGGCTGTCAGGGCGCCGACAGGACGACCATTTCCTGTGTCATCAGAGGTGCTGCTGTCCAGGGACTGTTCATCTCGCCTGGAGGCTTCACAGCAGGTGCCCCGGCTCCCCACCCCTCATCCATCAGCTCAGCAGGACAGAAGCTGGTCCCTGAGGGGTCTCATGCCAGCCTCTGAGGTTGGTCCAAACCAGGCAGCGGTTCAAATCTCGTCATTGCTGATTCAGCAACTTTTCATTTCCCTCGTTTAGGTTAGTCTCATCTTTCTGCAGCTCTACTGGCGGCAGACACTGTGGCTTTGAATAAAGACAAAGAACTTCGGAGAAACAGGACCTGAACCAGAACCTGAGCGTTTCCGGTTTTCTAGCAAAATGGCGTCTGGACTCAGCAGCAGATGATTCTCGATGCAGTCTGTCCCCACCAGGCTGCTGTATGCCAGCGATCAATGAGCCGAACAATAAATCAGCCCAGTTTCAGTTCACACGGTTCTCATGAGCCTCCTGCTCAGGCGTCCAGCTAGCCGACAACATTAATGTGAATAAAAAGTGTTAAAGCTGCAAGACGGCTAGACCAGAAGCGGTTCTCCATCTGTACTACCTGAAGCACAGAAAACCTGCAGCATCAAGATCACAACAAACCATGAATCCAGTTTGGTTAAAAGTCCTTACGTGAGCTTTTAATCACGTGTTTCACCGACAATAAAAACAAACATCTGCAACCAACTTCAGTATGGATTAGCAGTTCTGTGATTTGCTTTTAACTCCAGAGAAGACAATAAATAAGAATCTGGACATAGAAACAGGTGAATCTGCAAAAGCAGCAGAAGACACCCTTCTCCCCGAGGTGGAGTCGAACCCTGAACCTCCCGAGGGAAACCAGCAGCTCTGACCACTCCACCATTCATCCTTTTGGGATCTTCAGAAGCTTCAGGAGCTTCAAGATCTTCAGGCGATGGTTTAGTCCTCAGGATGTCACGACAGCGACAGGTTTAAAAGTCAAAAAGCAGAAAGTTGAACGTTTCTCTCCAGACTGATGAAGCTGAACATCAGCTACAGGTTCTCAGCTTCTGTCTCTCCAGCTGCTCCTCAGCGCTGAAGATGGTCAGCTGATGGAAACAACGCCCGACCTTCAATCATGAGGCGTGGGATCAAGCCGGGAGAAAACTGACTCAAGGTAGGAACTCTGCATGTGTGTGTCAAACAAACTAAAAACAAAAACAAACAAACTAAACCCAAAAACTGATTGTAACCTCGCCGTGCGCTCGTCGTGAATTTCCGCCGTTCATCGATTTCAACTGGCCTGAACTTCAAGAGAAGGACAGAACGCAGGTAACAGAGTGGAATCCCAGGTGGGTCAGGCTGGCTGGCTTGGAGAAAGCCAGCTGGTGAGACGGGAGTTTTACTGTGACTTCAACGTCTTTTCATATAAACAAAGGTTGATCTCTGTGTGTGTTGGGGCGAAGACACAGCTCAATGCCACCCAAGATGGTGGCGGTGGTGGCGCCTTCGCATCTCATCTCTGATGGACCAGACACCTGTTTCCCACTTCCACCTCACCTGGAGATAGTGTTATAACATACAAACAGTCCCTTAGCCAAGGCAGAACTTTGCCTGTTACTCCACATTAACAGAGGAAAATAAGAACAGCCCCCAGGTTTCTGTTCAGCTGTAGCCAGGCTGACAAAAGAAGTCACCCAGCTCTGTTAGGCCAACTGTTCCCTCAGCTCTCAGCAGCAATGACTTTTATATGGGTTTCTTTACTAATCCAAATCAAAAGATTTCACTGCACCCCTCCCTTCAACTGTGCTTCAATTCAGTTTTATTTATATATGGCGCCAATTCACAGCCAAGTCATCTTTACAGTCAAGTGGGTCAGACCACACTTTCATTACGATAATCCTCAACAGATCCACCATGAGCAAACACCTGGAGACAGAGGCAGGAGAGACTTCCTATAACAGGCTGACACATGGGACTGATCCTGGATCAGGGTGGACAGACATCTGCCCTGACCGCCTGAAGACTCCAACACATCCTAGACAGAGATACAGGTGAACATAAAGTGACACTGACAGAGATGGTAGAGCAGCAGAGTCCTAATGGCCACTGTTATCAGAACAACAATGATAATAATACAATAATGATAATAAATGGCAGCAGAGGACACTTGAGAACTTGGTCGGTGGAGCCACAGATCAGATGTTCAGCTCTGGAGCCACAGGTATCTGTGTAGAGGTAGAGAGAGAGACCAGAGAGAGAAACAAAGCACAGCACTAGGGGAGAGAGGACACAGGGGATTGAGCATGTAGGCATGGTTTACCAGATGAGGAGGATGGGTCTGAGCAGAGAGGAAGGAGGTGTGGAACCTTGCGTCATGGGCGTCCACCCTTAGCCCTCGGCCTATAGCAACATAACTAAGGTGTGGCATGAAGGGGGTGGATTTGAACTAAGGTGTAGTTGGCATGGTAACTAGAGCTAGCTGAGTTCTGCCGAACAGAGGTTTTCAACACACTTTAAAAAGTAGAGAGGGTGTCTGCCTCTCCGGACCCAGAACTAGCAGCTAGTTTCCCTGGGGAGGGAGCCACCTGAGAGCTAAAGGAAGCAGCCTCCCATTCTACTTTTGGAAACTCTGGGAACCACAAGCAAACCTGCACTCTGGGAGAGAAGTGATCTGTTGGGGTAATACTTACTTAGCATCTCATTGATGTTCAATGGAGTTTGGCCATTAAGAGCCTTGTAGGTAAGAAGAAGGACTTTAAAATCTATTCTGGACTTTTACGAGGCCAATAGAGAAGCTAGACCAGAAATGTGATCTCTTGCTAATTCCCAATAGAACCCTAAGCTGCGGTGTTTTGAGGATGAGCTGGAGGCCTACTTGGTGAGCTAGTTGGACAACCTGACAACAAGGAATTACAATAGTCCAGCCTTGAAGGAACAAATGCATGGACTAGTTTTTCAGCGTCACTTTGGGACAGGATGTTCCTGATCTTGGCTATGTTGCGCAGGTGAAAGAAGGTGACTGCCTAATATGGGACTGAAAGGACATGTCCTGGTCAAACATAACTCCATGTTCCTCAGAGGTTGAGCTGGAGGCCAGGGGTGGCACCTTCAAAGTGACTCTATGGTCAGATAACCTGTCTCTGAGGTGTTTAGGCCCAAACAAAATCACCTCACTTTTGTCTATATTCAGAAGTAAAACATTACTTAAATTAATTAAATTAGATGGCATTTAAGGAGCTCAGTGCTGTTCCTTTAACCCCAATGACTTGTCTCCAGTCTCTGTAGTAGGATACTGTGATCGATGGTGTCAGATGCAGCACTGAGGTCCAGCAGGACAAGTACAGAGTCGAGGCCATTGTCTGAAGCTAATAGGAGATCGTTGCTAACCTTAACCAATGCTGTTTCTGTGCTGTGGTTTATTCTAAATCCTGACTGACAAACTTCAGATAAACTGCTCCTCTGCAGGTGATCACAAAACAACCTTTTCAAGAATTTTAGAAATAAAGGGGAGGTTGGATATCGGTCTGTAGTGTGCTAAGACACCAGGGTCAAGAGAAGGCTTTTTGAGTAAAGGTTTGATGACAGCAACCTTAAGCCTGTGGGTTATGTTTCCTGTTAGTGACGACAAATCCACTGACGTCCATCTGGTCTGTTAACGTTGGTTTCTACTCTGCACAGTTTGTACAGTAATAACTCCAGACGATAACGTGCTGCAGCTGGCTGACTTTATTCAGTAACAGAGAAGAGCAGACTGACACACCACACAGTAGATGCCTTTCGGTCATACATATGTGATGGACCAATCTGGCGCTCCTTATTATCTTACATGATTACGTTGTCATCAACTAATCTTACTCAGATATTCTATGTAGACAATAACTTGTGTGATCATATAAAAATCCCCCAAACTCTCATATCAAGGTTACCTAGTTCAATGCAGTGGGATAAATGACTCTGAATGGGGAAAATATTTAATATATTAATACTTTTAGTATGGCTTTTAAACAAAGGTACAAAGTGCTCTGACAGGGTTAAACACAGGATTAACATTTGAAGCCATTAAGATGATCGGCAGAAGCGATCACATGATCAAGAGAACAAATAGTTCTGATAGTTAAATATAAACTGTATTGACAAGTTGATCAGGAATATGGGACCAGCTCATCACACCAGCTACTGATGATGATGTGAGCTGAAAGGATAGATTATTAGGTTTTGAACAGAACATTTTGCAGTTGAAGGCGTTACGACTGAGATCATACTTTCCTGAGTTTCCTTTAGGATTAATAAAGTATCTATCTATCGATCCGCACTTTTCTTTCTTTATTGCTTTCGGGGACATCAAACTCACTGCCGGAGACTGAGACAACCAGACTCATCAGCTGCTGGTTCCAGGTGGCCTGAGGCGGCGGGCAAAGATGCATCACACTCATAAAAGGTGTTGTAAATCCAGCGGAAATGCGCCCGTTGTTCAAGTTTAATATTTCAGAGTTTTGACACAGTGCAAGCGGCATGTCTGTTGCTCTGAGGTCTGTCTGTCCTCCTTGGGTTGACTCACTTTCAAACAAGACACTGGTAAGGGCTGAGAGGAGTCAGTCCTGTCAGACCGTGCTGAGGGCTGAGAAGAATCAGTCCTGTCAGACCGTGCTGAGGGCTGAAGAGAATCAGTCCTGTCGGGCCGTGCTGAGGGCTGAGAGGAATCCAGTCCCTGGCTCAGACCGTGCTGAACTGAAGTTGTCTCCCTCCTACAGGAGCACTGAGGAACCATGGGTTGAGAATCAAACCCAAACCCAGGATAAGAGGTGGAAGTGAGGTGGTGTTGAAGGTGTGGAGGTGGATCAGTTTGTCAGAAGAGACTCTGTAGAAGGACAGAGAGCCAGCAGGACAGTCCACATACACTGCTACTCTACCAGAGGAGGAGGAGGCAAGATGAAGGTCTGTTTGTCTGTAATTGTGCAGACAGAGTAATGACCACCAGAGCAGCTCAGTCTCAGGACTGATCATTCCCATCAAACACAGTATTGCGTTTCCTCCTGCTGATTCTCTGTAAGTCCCGCTGATATATCAACTCCACACTCCTCCACCTCCAGTAACAGCGACCAGTCAGAACATTTCTACACAGCAGCTGAGCCCAGAAGTCAAATCTGTCTGGATGATCAGGATATGGCTGCTGCTCTGTCATACGTGTCACCTTCCTGTTGTTGTGGGACAGTTTGAGGTTCTCTGCACTGAGTTTGTGTCAGTGTGTGAGTTTGCAGATCTGATGGAGAAAGAAAAGGGCCACAACACAGCAGCAGTTTATCATCAGGCACATCTGAAGAACTTTGGCTACTCTGCTCAGTGGGTTTTAGCCCAAGCAGCACAACTATCAACTTTGGACTCAGACACAAACTGACTGTGTGCTGCTTTGTCATCTGATAGTCAAGTAAATCACACTTGCTTCCTCAGACAGGTTTGCCTGGCTGCTGTCCATAGTCCACCTGGAGGGAAAACTGGAAGTCAGAATAGTTGCCTATCCAACGCCAGGTCAACTCCTGCTCAACAAACTGGTTCCTTCTTGGTAGGACATTAGAAACAGCTGCAGGTGTCAGATCTTATTTCTGTCATACCTGGGGTGGCCAGTCTCAGTCTGGATCTTTCAGTCCAGCAGGGCAGCAGCTTCACCCCTGGAGTCTCCTGGATGATGATTGTAGCTCAGGTCCAGCTCTCTCTCAGATAGGGAGGGTTGGAGCTCAGAGCTGAGACCAGAGAACTACAGCCTTCCTCTGTGATCAGGCAGCCTGACAGACTGGAATCAGGGAAAAATCACAAACTGTGTTAGAAAATCATGTGAGCAGGAAAATCCTACAGATGTTCAACATCTTCACCCAACATAGTTCGCTGGATAGGCAAGTTTAAAACATCAACTTCTTTGAACAATCAGCGAACTCTAGCCTGAGAGTCTCCAGTCTACAATGTGGACTCTCCAGTCCACCAGACAGCAGCTTGACTCCTGAATCCTGCAGCTCGTTGTGACTCAGGTCCAGCTCTCTCAGACTAGAGGACTGTGAACTGAAGGCAGAAATTCACAGCTTCTCTCTGAGAGGTTACAGCCACTCAGCCTGCAAAGCAAATAAACACATTTAACATGTTGTTCATTTTTATTTGATGTTACTAAGTCAGGTTTTCAATTATACATTTTCATATTGTTCCTTGTGAATGATTGGCTAATTAACATTGGTCTGTAATCTTTCATTCATTCAGTGTGATCAAACAAAGCCAGTGGAAGAAAGAAGAACAGGATAACAGGTAAAGTTAAGACCAGACTTCAGTTTGATGAAACTTAAATATTACACATAACCATGTACACACACCTGAGTAAGCAGTCTACAATGTGGACTCTCAGTCCAACAGACAACTCCTGAATCCTGCAGCTACGTTGTTACCAAGGTCCAGCTCTCTCAGACTAGAAGGACTGTGAGCTGAGAACTGAGAGCCAGAGCTTCACAGCTTTCTCTCTCACAGCAGCTCACAGCCACTCAGCCTGAAGAAAAGAAATAAACATGTAGCTGTGAATTAGAAGTTTCATTGACAAGATTTATTTCAGATTTTCTATAAATTTATGAGTGTTGAGTTCATACACAATCATCCAAAAGTGGTCTATGGAGTTTTATAACGATATAGAGGGGGCTGTAGTCCCTTGACGTAAAGTGTAAACCGTTTCATTATGGGCCAGAGCCAACATGGCTGCAGAGAAAAACATACAGCTCCAAAATGACCATGTTCTGCACGGTCAAAGAGGTACACACAGTGATTGGATTATCACTGTATGTTCATTTGTTTTCTGTTTGTGTATTATGTTAGAGCCCTAACATGGATTATGAAATAGGAGTTTTTTCTGTTGCTGTGCTAATGTTTGGCCTGTCTATCAACGGACACTGACTTAAAACAGGCTTAAATGTTTTAGGCCTGTTTAGAAATGGACTGAGGGGCTTTTAAGAATGAACTACCCAAATGGCTTTGTAAAATCATGGAAAACACTGGAAGATATGCACTGACCTGAGAGTCTCCAGTCTACAATGTGGACTCTCCAGTCCAGCAGACCTTGGGTCCTCCTGAGTCCTGTGGTCGTTGTTGCTCAGGTCAGCTCTCTCAGACTAGGGGACTGGCAGGCTGAGACTGAGCAAGAGCTTCACAGCTTCTCTCTGACAGCTCACAGCCACTCAGCCTGAAAGAGAAGGAACACATTTCACAACACTGCTCTCAAGATTTAATATTACAGAGTTTCTGTGTTTTGAACTAAATGTTCTACCTCGTGCTGTTATATTTTTGTTTATATTCATCTGTCAGCCTTAACAAAAGTTCATATTGTGGAAAAGACTGTTGTCAAGCTGAGTATTTTACATTTATTTTGAGTATTGACAGTTGATTTAGATAAGAAAGGAGTCAGTCGAGTCTCACTTCTGATGAAGAAGCTTCAAGTCTTCAATTCAATTCAGAAAAATAGCTCTCTGCAGAATCAGTGAGACCATCACAATCCAGCTGAATCCTGACCTGAGTTCTCAGTCATCAGACTCAGTCCAGCAGACAACAACGTGACTCCTGAATTGCGCAGCTTCGTTATTATTAGTCCTCTCTCAGACTAGAGGACTGTGAGCTGAGAACTGAAGACAGAGCTTCACAGCTTCTTCTTGACAGCTCACAGCCACTCAGCCTGAAGAAGAAATAAACACATTTAACATGTTGTTCATTTTATTTGATGTTACTAAAGTCAAGTTTTCAATTATACAGTTTCATATTGTTCCTTGTGAATGATTAGCTAATTAACATTGGTCTGTGTCTGTCAGTCATTCAGTGTGATCAAACATGAAACCAGTGGAAGTGGTGCTCCCAGACCACACAGTGATGCAGCTGCTCAGGATGCTCTCAGTGATGCAGCTGTAGGAGTTTCTGAGGATCTTTGGGGACATGCCAAATGTCCTCGGCCTCCCCAGGAAATACAGCCGCTGTTGTTCCTTCTTGACCAGCTGGGTGGTGTCGAGTGTCCAGGTCAGGTCATCACTGATGTGCAGCCCCAGGCATGTGAAGCTGCTCACCCTCTCCACCTCCAGGCCGTGGATGATCAGCAGCTGATGGGTTCTCCTTCCCCTTCTCGTGTCCATGATCAGTGCCTTGGTTTTGTCTGTGTTGAGGGTGAGATTGTTCGTCT
>WARS01001501.1:0-12496 GCA_008933995.1 Datnioides undecimradiatus | reverse complement strand
ATATTATTTTTATATAATTATTCGTCACTGGCTAATAGCGTTTCCTCTTGTTCTCAAAATTCCCCTCAGGGGATTAATAAAGTACTTCTATTCTATTCTCTATTTGTCTTTTCAAATGTCTCTATAACCAACCATATTTAAATGATTTGTTGATTGAAGTAACTCACAGATGCTTCGGCCTGAATGTATGTTGTTCTTTTTAGGAACCACTGACATTAGTTTCATTGACCCCGTGCTTATTGGCAGAAACACCTTCAGTGTTGTTAATGACTTTGTGAGTGGAATAGCCGGATACATCCAGGGTGTGCTTTGTTCAATCGCAGATATCATACTGGACATACTGAAAGGTAAAAGTATCTGCCATGATTTGTAACCATTACATATACTTGTACAGTGTAAGACAACAATGTAATAGTGGAATGTAACTAAGTATATTTTCTTAAGAACTACAGTTAGGTATAAATTCAAGGTAATTGTATTTAACTTAAATTTTAACTTTAATTTTTATTAATTTTTTGCACTTTTTATGCTATGACAGCTTTAATAGCTAATTACTTTTACACTAGTTACTGATCAGATTACAATTTTTTATACCTTTCCCGTCTAATGGAAACCACATCAACTGAACTGAATTAAGTGTTCCTTAAGCTAAATAAACTATTTAAAAACCCACTTGGATTTGCTGGAAAATACACAAGAAGAACCTATGATGCTTTGCTCTAGATCAAATTACCAAGCAGCATGTAATAGTTATAATCAACACAAACTATAACATTTAAAGCAATGACATGAAACATATAGCACTATATACATCCAAAAGCATTATTTATAGTAGTAAAACACTGATGGGAATTACTGTTCTGCGTACTAATGTAGTGATAATAAGTGTTACGTAATGCCACTTATCCTTAAGTAAAAAATTTACTACATCCAAAATACTACATCCAACACTACTACTACTACTACTACTGTGTAACTCTTCTGTAACCTGCTAAATGCAGTTTTATCTCTGATTCTCGTCTTGTTCAGCTATCCAGCATGCTGTGGGATTCAGCCCCTTGTCAGCTCTGAAGGGAACAGCAGAAACCATCACAGAACAGATAAACATGCTTGTGAGCTACGTCTCCACACCACTGATCGGTGAACAAGGTCTGTTTTAACATGTGACATGATAAGAGACACAAACACACAAATAATTAAAGTAATGTAATTTGAGGTTATATTTTGTGGAATTATGAACAGCAATTTGAACTCATAGTGTGATCTGTTGATATTTTAGGGATCATTCCTGAAGTGTCCATAGACCCCATGAAAGTTCTTGAAGATGCCTTGTTGGAGCTCACAGACAAGAAAGATTTATTCTTAGCTTACATATCAAGCATGCCTGTTGGTGATCAAGGTATGTTTCTTTGCATTATTTATTTTAGTATTTTGACTCAAATACTTTTGTGCTTAAAATATAAGAAAAACAAATACTGTCACTTGGATGCATATTTTACCATGTTTTTCTGTCTTGTTTTAGGTGAACCTGTTGCCACACCAGTTGTGAACATAGTGACTGAAAAAGGTGTCACTTCTTCTAACAGTTGTAATACACGTTAAAGCACCTTATTAGCCTTTGACAAACAAATTATAAGATGTCTTTTTCTTCTCTTTGTTTGGAAGACACTGTAACTTCCCAATCTGATATAAAATTGGTTCAAAGGAAAGGTAAGAATTGACAATATTTTTCACTTTTTTGTTGTAACTCTGAAAATAATTTCTTAAAAATGAAACCAACTGTTTGTCATTATCTTCTTTCAAATGCAGGTGAATTTCTGCCACCTTTAGAAAAAGGTAAGAAAATACCTACATGTGTTGCAGAAAAGCACTACAGCATGTATTTGTGCAGGTGTATTGCGAGCAAGTAGTGGCCTTTTGTGCATGTTTGCATTTCTCTTTGTTTTCTTACTCGTTTGTGTGAACTGTTATTGGTGTAAGCTAAAGTACAACGAAATTGTATGTTGCTCTTAGTTGTATAAACTCCATTTTGCTCTTGTGTAATTATGGCATGAGTGAATATGCATCATAACCTCTGGATGTTGTTTATTGTAATAAATGCCTATCAAAACAAGTTGTGATGGATTTGGTGACTGCATCTTACCCTCTGTTTGACACACTGACCACTGAGTTGTTTTTTTTTTTTTACAAACATCATCCTTTCTGTAATATGTTACAAAAAAATTATATGTTACACTGCGCATGCAAATTTGTCTTCAATGTGACCTTTTCGAGTTTCATTCCCCTGTTGCCATCCTCTGCATCCTCTGTATCACTGACTGACTGACTGATCATCTACTCCCCATTTTAAAATCTGTGATATCGTATCATATGTATTTGCATTGTTTATATTGGATGACAAGTGTTTTCACGTGAGATATTACATTTTATCTTTGCATGGAATCATTACCAATCACCAAAACAAGTCTGCACCACATGTGTCAAAAGTAAGCCTGCAGAATATTAATGACTATAGTAACTTTGGTTGGAGATAGGAGTAAAAGCTCTATTAAAATCTTATCAGAGAATATTATTATGTGGCAATAATCTATATTCTTTCCTGTCAACAAATGAAAAGACTAAAACCAACAACAATCTGACAAGTCAGTTTATTCAAAGCATGGCATTTTATATTTCTCTGTGCTATAGAAAAGAGATTCTCTGAATATTACTCAGCCATGATTATAAGATATACTGAATTATTTCCATTAAAGCAGAGCTCCTCCTCATCTGTGACACCAGCAATTCTTGGCTGTGTGGCACATGATTTGAAGCCCAGTGTGTAGCTGCTGTAAACTTTACAAGTATGTCATCAGGAATTTATTGCCATGTAAGTAAATCACATCACATGAGACAATAAGACAATAAGCTAAATTTCATGAAATAAGCATATGGGGGAAGCCATTAATTGCAGCATGTGGTGTGGACTATAAAATGGTATGAATGGTCATTATCACATTTCAATTCCATCCCATGACACTTCACCAGTACCTTGAAGCAGTTTTTGGAGCTGCATTTCTGGAAAAGATGCAAAAGCTGTGAAAGTCAGATAAGAAAAGGGTCACATGGATTGATAATACAGTTACAGAGATCATGCATGCTGCCAAAGAAGAAGCTGCCGCTGCTGCAGAGTTACGTGAAGCCCCAGACTCAAGGTTGGTGGAGGAGGTGGAGATGGTGGAGGAGGCTGCAGTTCCCGCTGAAGCAGATGAGAAAGAGGCAGAGGATGATGATGGTATTCATATGGTTTCTCTTTAATAGTTACATTCGTTACTCAAATACAAGATCGGTAATAGGCACTAAATTTGTCACTATCACATCCAGTGAAACATGTCAACATCGAAGAAACAGAACATAAACCATTACTGGAAGATGAAGGAACCCTTGATTATGATAACAAGGAGGAAAGCAAAAAGGAGGATGCAGCAGAGATTGACACCAAGGAAGAGGAAGACAAGGAGTTGAAATTCAGTGAGGAAGATGTTGGTACCAAGTTGGAAGCTGAATTAAAGACAAAGGTGGATGAAGAACACAAAAATATACATATTAAAGCAGAGGAGTTTGAGGTAGAAGAAGAGGAGGAGGAAGAAGAGGAGACCGAAGTGGAAGAAACTTTGGTATATGGGGTGAAGGATGAGGAGGAGGAGGAGGAGGAGGACAAAGAGGAACCAAAAACAGAGGATTTGGTAGAAGATGAGGAGGAGGAGGAGGAGGAAGAGGAAGAAGAACCAAAAACAGTATATTTGGTAGAAGAGGAGGAGGGAGTGGAAGAAGAACCAATAACAGAAGATTTGGTAGAAGAAGATGAGGAGGGTGTGAAAGAAGATCCAAACACAGAAGATTTGGTAGAAGAGGAGGAGGAGGGTGTGAAAGAAGAACCAATAACAGAAGATTTGGTAGAAGAGGAGGAGGGAGTGGAAGAAGAACCGAACACAGAAGATTTGGTAGAAGAGGAGGAGGAGGGAGTGGAAGAAGAACCGAAAACAGAAGATTTGGTAGAAGAGGATGAGGAGGGTGTGAAAGAAGATCCAAACACAGAAGATTTGGTAGAAGAGGAGGAGGAGGGTGTGAAAGAAGAACCGAAAACAGAAGATTTGGTAGAAGAGGAGGAGGAGGGAGTGGAAGAAGAACCAAACACAGAAGATTTGGTAGAAGAGGAGGAGGAGGACGAGGGGGTGAAAGAAGAACCAAACACAGAAGATTTGGTAGAAGAGGAGGAGGAGGACGAGGGGGTGAAAGAAGAACCAAACACAGAAGAATTGGTAGAGGAGGAAGAGGATGAAGGGGTGGAAGAAGAACCAAAAACAGCTGATTTGGTAGAAGAGGAAGAGGAGGAGGAACAGACCAAAGCAGAACTTTTGGTAGAGGATGAGGAAGAGGAAGAACCAAAAATAGAAGATTTGGTAGAAGATGAGACTCAAGAGCCAAAAACAGAAGAAACTTTGGCTGAAGATGAAGAACAAGAGGAGAAGACAAAAACTGAAGAACATGCAGTAAAAGAGGAGGAGGAGGAGGAGACAAAAACTGAGGAAGAGGCTGAAGAGGAGGAGTTTGAAGTTAAAGAGCTTCATGAAGAAAAAGATGAAGAAAATGTTGAAATAACTGACAATGAGATCAATAATGAGCTTGTTGAAACTGATGGAGTTGCTCAAGCTATAGAACCAGATGTTGAGGAGACTTTAGTAGATAAGGAGGAGGAGGAAGGAGAAAAACAGGACAAGGTGGAGAATGTTGTGGGGGTAGATGATGAAGATGAGGAAAAACAGCCATCACTCCAACAACCTGATCTTAAAATCCTGTCATTTGAAAAATTTGATAATGCCAGTGCAATACCTGAATCTGATGAGGAGGAGCAAGAAGAAACAACTGTCTTTGACCAAGATGAATACTCAAAAGTGATTGACGATCACGATGAAAACAATAACAACAACAGTGAAAGTGAGAAAACTGAACTGAAACGAAAGAGGAAACTTCACATTCCCTTTGAGAGGCTCCAAAGACTTGGATCAAATGTGGAACACAAGCATGAGAAAGGTACAAAGTTTTTCCATTGTCATCACATTTTTGATAATTTTTTTTCATTCTCAGGTAACGAAGGTGTTTCTGAATGGTAAGCATGGTAAAGTCCTAGCAGATGTGTACAATGACTGATTGACTACTTGTATAATATTTCCATTTCTTTTTGATAACATTGTGATTGTTAATTTGTTATGTAATTTTTAACTACCCAGTAGAGCATCAAGTTTTTAAACTAACACACAGATTTTTGTACTACATATTCATTTGCTGTTTGACCCAGACTCAAGAGAAAAGCGTGATATAAGTAAAAAATGTCCAGAACAGACAAGTCTTTAATCAGAAATGATTCAGATTTTAAGAGTCAGTGTGACACTTCCTGTGGTTATAATTATTGTTGATCCATAAAAACACTTGAAAATGTTTAAAATACAGAGTATTCTTCAGAGTCACGTAAAGTCATGTGTAATCTGTGGATATACAGACAAAAAAATATATTTCAAATTAGTTTTTAATGGAAACTTAGATTTTATAATATATACCTTGTTTAAAAACCTTTGGGCAAGGCTAGATGTCTCCACCTGCTTGCAGTTTTTAACTAAACTAGGCTAAATCTGGGCACAATCAATATGGCATTTTTTGTGTGTGTGATTTCAAATACAAGTAAATTCATGCCTTGTGATATTGTGCAAATTTGCCTTTGTGTATCCTAAACCACCTATATACTGTATAGTAATATTACATTAGCTGAGGTGCTAGCTAGCAAAGTATAGATTATGTGTTCTGTATTGCATTTGTCTCAAGAAACCCCTACTCCTTCTGTAATTTTCTACTTATCCTTTCTTCTTATCTCTGCACAAAAAATGTGTAAAACCTCAGGAGAACTGCCGAACTCATCTGGACACGTCTTCACCTCAGTTGAACATGCTGCTTCATGGGAATTGTGTTCACAGTAACTCATGTCTTAGCATTGACTTTTAAGTTTAATGTAGAAACGTAGGTGGTCAGACTCACATAGTTCTGGGATCATAAAATACTCCACAGGTCACCTTTGTCTTGTATATCTCCATTGATGTAGATGAGGAGAGCAGAGCATATAAAGGTGGACACAACACAGTTAACTCAAGTTTTATTTAGATCAGAACCTCATCCTGATGCAGTTGTGAATAGCTCCACTGAAAGATCATGGGACCAATGTGGTGCATCACCCATTAATTCTAGCTCCTGAAATGGTTCCTGTTCTTCTTTGAAGACTCAGTAGAGAGAGTAAAGATATCCTTTTCCCAAGCTGATAATTCAGAAGGCTACATAAGATTCCTTCTTTTGTCCCAACAGTCATTACCTTAGGCAGTGAGCCATCAGTACAGAGGGAAGATAAATGGAGTTAAGGCTGAGAAAAACATTGATAGATATTTAATGAGGGTAAGCAACAAAATTTAGATTTGCTGTGTAATCTCCTCACGGTAAATTATCACTGAAAAAATATTACCAAATAACTACATATTATTTCTTTCTGTACATCTCTGCTGTCTATGTAGCTCTACAATTTAGATGGTATTGTTTAAACAATGTAACATTATCTAGCTTTTTGTCTGTGTGTTTTTCTAGCACTGTAGTGCTTATAGTGCTTATGCAAGCATGAGTATTTGTTATGATGACTGATCTGATTACTGGTCAGAATTGACCAAGAATTATCCAAATATTCTTTTTACACATTTTTGTATGATATATTTACTTATATAGCTCTCAAAGAGGAAAATGAAAGACACATTATAAAAGAAGTTAGAGATGCCATAATTTTATATTTCTTAATATTTCATACTCTACATACAGAAGCATGTAACTGTGTTGCCTAAAATCTATAGTTGTATGCAAAACCCACAGAAACTGAAAAGGAGGAGAAACAGGTGAAGGAAACCAAACTTGAGGAAACCATAGGGATAAAACTTAAAGAAGAAAAACCAAAGGAGGGGGCCACACCCCTCAAGAAGAAACCACAGAAGCCCAAAGGTATTTACACATTAATTACACAAATATTGCTAAAATTATTGTACGTGTATGTACGAGTATAAAATAAAAAGAAATGTGCTAACTTTTTGTAGAGTTTATGTACTAAACATGAAATATATCCACACAGTAAAAATTGTGTTGGTTAATTTCAGAAGAAGAGCCTAAAGAAAAGGAAAAACCAAAGCCTCGCAAAGACAAAAAAGAAGCAAAGGCACCATCCAAAGAGGTGGAAGAAGTAAAGAAGCCTTTTAAGGACAAAAAAGAAAAGGCAAAACCTAAAGAGAGGAGACAAGTGGCAAAACTACCTGAAGAAAAGACAGAAGTCAAGAAACCCCTTAAACACAAGAGAGAAGTGAAGAAACCCAAAGAGGAGAAAGAAATAAAGAAACCTCACAAGGAGGAGAGAGAAGTGAAGAAGCCTCCCAAAGAGGAGAAAGAAATGAAGAAGCCATCTAAGGATGAGAAAAGGGTGAAGAAACCTTCCATGGAAGAGAAAAAAGCAGAGAAACCACCTAAAGAAGAGGCAGCAGTTAAGAAACCTCACGAAGAAGAGAAAGAAGGCAAAAAACCATCCAAAAAAGAGGCAGAATTGGAGAGACCTCCCAAAGAAGAGAAAGAAGTCAAGAAACCATCCAAAGAGGAGAAAGAAGTAAAGAAACCTCCCAAAGCAGAAGTAAGAGTCAAGAAACCCCCCAAAGAAGAGAAAGAAGTAAAGAAGCCTCCCAAAGAAGAGAAAGCAGTAAAGAAGCCTCCCAAAGAAGAGAAAGCAGTAAAGAAACCTCCCAAAGAAGAGAAGGAAGTCGAGACACCACCCAAAGATGAGAAAGAAGTAAAGAAACCGCCCAAAGAGAAGAAAGAAGTCAAGAAACTATCCAAAGAGGAGAAAGAAGCAAAGAAGCTTTCCAAAGACGAGAAAGAAGTCAAGAAACCATCCAAAGCAGAGAGAGAAGTAAAGAAATCTCCAAAAGAGGAAAAAGAAGTAAAGAAAGCTCCCAAAGAGGAGAAAGAAGTCAAGAAACCACCTAAAGCAGAAGCAGAAGTCAAGAAACCTCCCAAAGAAGAGAAAGAAGTAAAGAAACCTCCAAAAGAGGAGAAAGAAGTCAAGAAACCATCCAAAGAGGAAAAAGAAGTAAGGAAAGCTCCCAAAGAGGAGACAGAAGTCAAGAAACCATCCAAAAGGGAGAAAGACGTAAAGACACCTCCAAAAGAGGAAAAAGAAGTCACAAAACCACCTAAAGCAGAAGCAGAAGTCAAGAAACCATCCAAAGAAGCGAAAGAAGTAAAGAAACCTCCCAAAGAAGAGAAAGAAGTCAAGACACCATCCAAAGAGGAGAAAAAAGTAAAGAAACCTCCAAAAGAGAAGAAAGAAGTCAAGAAACCTCCAAAAGAGGAGAAAGAAATCAAGAAACCCTCCAAAGAAGAGAAAGAAGTAAAGAAACCTCCCAAAGAAGAGAAAGAAGTCAAGAAACCATCTAAAGAGGAGGCAGAAGTCAAGAAACCATCCAAAGAAGAGGCAGAAATCCTGAAACCATCCAAAGATGAAAAAGTGCAAAAGGAACCTCCCAAAGAGGAGAAAGAAGTAAAGAAACCAATTAAAGAAGAGGAAGTAGTCAAGAAACCATCCAAAAAAGAAAAAACAGTTAAGACACCATCCAAAGAAGAGGCAGAAGTCAAGAAATCTCACAAAGAAGTAGAAAGAAAGCCAAGAACTCATCAAAGAGGAGATAGTCAAGAAACCATCCAAAGAAGAGAGAGGCAGAAATCAAGAAACCATCCAAAGATGAAAAGTGGAAAAGAAAACCCTCACAAAGAGGAGAAAGAAGTCAAGAAACTAATTAAAGAAGAGGAAGTGGTCAAGAAACCTCTGCAAGAAGGCAAGGAGTCAAGACACCATCCAAAGAAGAGGCAGAAGTCAAGAAATCTCACAAAGAGGAGAAAGAAGTCAAGAAACCTATCAAAGAGGAGACAGGAATCAAGAAACCATCCAAAGAAGAGGTAGAAATTAAGAAACCATCCAAAGATGAAAAAGCAGAAAAGAAACCTCCCAAAGAGGAGAAGGAAGTCACAAAAAGTAGAAAAGAAGAGAGTGAAGTAAAGAAACCAATCAAAGATGATAAAGACTTAAAGAAAGCTCACAAAGAAGATAAAGAACTCCAGAAACTCAAAGAAGAGAGAGAAGTCATGGAACCTCTCAAAGAACAGAAAAAATCCATAGAAGAAGCAGAAGTCAAGAAACCTCCAAAAGAAGAGAAAGAATTTAAGAAACCACCCAAAGAAGAGAAAGAAGTAAAGAAAATATTAAAAGAAGAAAAAGAAGTCAAGACATCTCACAAAGAAGAAAAAGAAGTCAAGAAACTAACCAAAGAGGAAAAAGAAGTGAAGGAACCATCCAAAATAGAAACAGAAGTCACAAAACCAATTAAAGAAAAGAAACAAGTAAAGAAACCTCCCAAAGAAGAGAAAAAAGTCCACAAACCAATCAAAGAGGAGAAAGATGTAAAGAAACCTCCAAAAGAAGAGAAAGAGGTCAAGAAGCCAACCAAAGAGGAGATAGGTGTCAAGAAACCAATCAAAGAAAAGAAAGAAGTAAAGAAACCTCCCAAAGAAGAGAAAGTTATAGAGAAACCACCTAAAGAAGAGTCAGAAGTAAAGAAACCTCCCAGAGAACAGAAAGAAGACACAAAACTACTCAAGGAAGAGGCTAAAGTCAAGAAACCATCAAAAGACAAGGCAGAAGTCAAGAAACCATCTAAAGAAGAGAAAGAAGTAAAGAAACTATCCAAGGAAGAGAAAGAAGTCAAGAAATTATCTAAAGAAGAGAAAGAGGTAAGGACACCTCTCAAAGATCAGAGAGAAGAGAAGAAACCTCATGAAGAGGAGAAAGAAGTCAAAAGACCATCTAAAGAAGACGTCCTGAAATCATCTAAAGAGGAGAGAAAAATGAAAAAGCCACAAAAAGAGAAAGTAGAGGAAGAGGTGAAACCTAAAGAACCTAAGGAAGTAAAGAAGCCTCCTGAGGAAAGAAAAGAAGAAAAGAAACCCTCTAAGGAGGAGAAGGAAGAAGAGGTAAAAGAAAAAGAAGTGAAGAAGCCATCCAGAGAAGCAACAGAAATGAAGAAACCTCATGTGGAGGAAAAAGATGCTAGAAAGTCTATTAAAAAAGAAAAAGACCTGAAAAAGCCTTCTGTGGAGGAAAAACCTATCAAAAAAGACAGAGAACTAGCAAAAGAAGAAAAAGAACCAACACAGCGAGAGGAGCCTAAAGAGAGCAAAAAGACTCTCAAAGAAGAGAAGGAAGAAGTATTGTCTCCAAAGGAAGAAAGAAAACAAAAGAAACCCACAAAAGAAGAACCAGAAAAGGCTAAAGAAGCTAAAAAGCCTCCCAAAGAAGAGAAAGAAGCAACAAAACCTACAAAAGACATCTTCAAAGATAAGATACAACCAGCAAAGCCTTCTAAAGAGGTGAGAGAAGAGGAAAAGCAAGAGACACCTTCGAAAGAAAAGGTAGTGCCAAAGAAGCCCTCTAAAGAACAAGAACAAGAAAAACCCTCCAAAGAGAAGAAAGAAATCAAGAAGACTCTAAAAGATAAAGAACCACAAGAAAAGAAATCAGACATTAAGACAGGTATGCATAGCCTAGCCATGCAGTGTTTATTGCAAGTAGAGGACATAAGAATCCAATATTTCCTACCTAAGTCAATTAATGATACAAGGAGCCTACAGGCATGCTACCATCACTCAGTAAAATGCTCTCATCATCATGTTATTATGCTCACAATGAAAACGCTAGTGCATTGATGTTTACCTGGTTAACACTCATTATGATCACCATCTTCGTTTATAGCATGTTAGCTTGAATGTTAACATTTACTAATAAGAAAAAATCCCAATGTACAGCTTCATTTTCTGGTATATGACTATGAGCGACCTGAAAGTAAGACCCGGGGACACCATGATAAATTCATGTCTTTCTCTATAATTTATGTGACCTTGTTCAGTCAGCTCTTTCTTTTTATTTTAGATGCAAAACCTGAAAAAGCTGTGAAAAGGATTGAAGTAGTCAAGAGGGGGGCTGCATCTATTCTGAAAAGGGAGCATCTTAATATTACAAAAGCAGGTGAGTCAATACAGTATGTAAAATGATTGCTGTTTACCTCAATCATATTATCAACTTGAAGGTATTACAGAGATAACTAATATAGTAGTTCAGTATATCAGTTTTTAGATGGTAGGATACTAGTCAGATTACACCAGTAATACAATAAAATTGATTCATTTCAGCTGATGAACCCAAGAGGGCAGTAAAGGTGCTGAAAGCTATGTGACCTTGTTCAGTCAGCTCTTTCTTTTTATTTTAGATGCAAAACCTAAAAAAGCTGTGAAAAGGATTGAAGTAGTCAAGAGGGGGGCTGCATCTATTCTGAAAAGGGAGCATCTTAATATTACAAAAGCAGGTGAGTCAATACAGTATGTAAAATGATTGCTGTTTACCTCAATCATATTATCAACTTGAAGGTATTACAGAGATAACTAATATAGCAGTTCAGTATATCAGTTTTTAGATGGTAGGATACTAGTCAGATTACACCAGTAATACAATAAAATTCATTCATTTCAGCTGATGAACCCAAGAGGGCAGTAAAGGTGCTGAAAGCTACCAAAAAGCAGATTGAAAAGAAAAAGGAGCATCTTAATGTTACAAAAGGAGGTGAGACAGTACAGTACATAGAAGAACAGCTTGCAGTAACATTTTTATTTTTGTGTTAACAATGTAATGAATTTTGCACCACCACAGCTTACACCCCACCCACAAAAAGTGAGCAAAAACTATCCTCATCCAAAAATTATAGGGTTAAGACAACTAGGATTTACATGCTCCTGACAAGAAACATCATGCAGTCATGCATTTTGTGGCTCTAAATATCTTTCACAAATCATAATATAATCAAGTTATCTCTTTCAAGTTATCTCTCTAAAAATAGTTTTTCAGCTACATGGCAAGACACTGCTCACACTTCATCTGCAGTAGAATACTGTGTCAGACAACATTACTGTTTTTTCAGACATGATTAAAATCCTACATCTTTTGTCTCATACAATTTACCATCACATACTTCTTAATACCTTCGGTGATGCGAGTAGATGGATTTATTGTGAAGCTAAGATCAGTTAATGAATTATGTTTTTCTATATTTCACCATTATAGCAGTTCCTGAAGTTCCCAAGGTAAAAGCCAAAGCAGAACCTGCAAAGAAAGGTATAAACATGCGTTTAATTTTTTGTGTCAATTAAGTTGTAAAAAGTAAAATGCATATGGTGTTTTTAGCTGTTTTAAAGTTACATAACTTCATATCTCATCAATCTATTATCAGCTTGTTTACTGACACTTTTACTTTTTATGTGTAGAATATATAATTATTATTAATTATTA
>WARS01001468.1:0-13129 GCA_008933995.1 Datnioides undecimradiatus | reverse complement strand
AAGGAGGAGGAGAAGAAGGAGGAGGAGAAGAAGGAGGAGAAGGAGAAAAAGAAGGAGAAAGAAGAAGGAGGAGAAGGAGAAAAAGGAGGAGAAGAAGAAGAAGGAGGAGAAAGAGAAGGAGGAGGAGAAGAAGGAGGAGGAGAAGAAGGAGGAGAAGGAGAAAAAGAAGGAGAAAGAAGAAGGAGGAGAAGGAGAAAAAGGAGGAGAAGAAGAAGAAGGAGGAGAAAGAGAAGGAGGAGGAGAAGAAGGAGGAGGAGAAGAAGGAGGAGAAGGAGAAGGAGGAGGAGAAGAAGAAGGAGGAGGAGAAGAAGGAGAAGAAGAAGGAGGAGGAGGAGAAGGAGAAGGAGACCTCAGACGCCTCAGAACGGTGCAGCAGAGCTCTCCACTGACAAACACCTGACAATGCTGTGCTGCATTCAGGAACAACAAGTTCGAGGTAAAGACGCTGGTTACAAACCTGCTCCTGCAACAACACAAGATCATTTCACATTCAGCTCTCATAACTGGAATTAATGAAAAACTTGATAAGTTAACACAGCGAAAACTTTATTCAACCATTAAGCAAAACACTGTCCAAATGAATAATAGGTGATTCTGTATTAATCATAACTGTTGGGCAGAAGGCCAAGGTAAACGGGGGATAAAAGAGACAAATATCTGTTGAGAGTATAATACCTGCGCTGAAATAATTACTGAGACTAAAAAACATATAAAGCACAGAAGCGATGGGGCATATTCAACGAGTTAATCATAAAATCAGCTGCGTTTGTGCGGAGAAGACACGGATATAATGGTTGAATTATGTTAAATCTCTGCATCTTTGTCTGAGAACGAGCTGTTTACTCGAGTCTGACGAGTCTGAAGTGTTTTATTCTTTAGCTTCAGTTAAAACCTGGCAGGTGCTGCAGAGACTCACCTCTGATTCATTCGACAATCAGCTCCATACGACTGTCGCACAGTCGGCTGACGGACATTTAGCACAGTTTGAACCAACTTTACTGCAGCCTTCACGCCCGACCTGTTGAGCTAAAAGCTGCAGGTTCTAAGTTAAGATGATGAACCAGAGGTGCTAGCAAAACGTTCTCAGACGGTTTCTGCTGTTCCTGAACGCAGCACGGCCCGGCAACGAGAGTGCAACTGCTGCTGAGTCGGTAAACTGAGGCACATCATGCGACCACCAGCAGTTTGGAGAAGGGATTACAGGTCAAACCTCAGCCTGATGGAGCTGATGGAGGCTGATGGAGGCTGATGTTTGTCTGCAGAGCAACCAGCAGCCTGAGCAGTGGAGCAGCTGCAGAGTCAGAGGGAAGTGTCTGCATCAGATCAGGAGGACATGCTGCTCGTCTCCTCCACATTCGCGGGGTTGTGCAGCGTGAATTCATCCCCCAGGGTCAGACTGTCAGTGGAGAGCTCTGCTGCACCGCTCTGAGGCGTCTGAGGGAGGAGACTCAGCACCAACCACCTGAACTGGGACAGGTGGAGCTCTGCTTCTCCATCAGGACACGGCACTGGTGCACAGGGTTGTTTGGGCTGCACCAACACAATCGCTGCTCTGCATCGCCCTGCTGCTGCACCTGCAGACACACATTTCTCCTTCTTCTTCTTCTCCTTCTCCTCCACAGTGACGGTGCAGCTGAAGGGTCTCTGCTCTGACACAGTGGAGGAGGTCCAGAGGACGTCACAGATGGAGCTGCACAAGGTCACAGAGCAGGACTTCAGGGAGAGATCAGAGCGTTGCAGGAGCTCTGGGAGCAGAGCATCACTGCACAAGGTCACTACTCTGCACAAGGTCACTACTCTGCACAAGGTCACTACTCTGTACAAGGTCACTACTCTGAGGGACAGAGGACAGGGTCACAGCTTTTTGCTGATGCTACGTACATTTCTCGGGACACAGATGCTGCATTTACAGGCTGTTCTGTTGCCACTGAATGACCCATAAACTGACTTAATGCAGCTTTAAATGGATTTGAATTTGTATAGTGATTAAATATAAATTAAATGATATAGGTCTTCATGTTTCCCTTTCCAAACACGCTTCAAACCCCTGAGATTTAACACAGTATAAACATTTTGTTGTGTTTCCGCTCTGATGTTTTCACTGTTTCACTTCTGACCGCTTTTTTCTACATTTTCACCAAATGTGTGTTTGAAAAACGATACAGGAGGAAATAAGTGTTGGAGGGCAGAGAGCAGACGCGCTGCCTGGAGAGCAGTTAAATACAAAAAGAAGAATGTGATGCACAAATATTCATGTTTTTATGCAGAGTGAAGAAGTAAAACATCATTCTGTGTTTGGTGAAACACAAACAGAGGAGTGCACAGGTGAGAGGAGACGAGTGAGAAATGTCTTTTTCCCTTTTTATGCAAACGTGAGCTCTGAGCTCGCAGCAGAGGAAGAGGCCACTGCAGCACAGACGCACAAAAACGTGCACAAACCAAAAACAGTCTTTCATTTACTGACGGCAACACAGCAAAGTTCGAATAGCTCAGAGGACGACCCGGTGTTTCATTCATCCTCCCAGGTGTACCAGAGGGGAGGGGCTTCGATTGTCACATCTGCGTCCTCCCTCACTGGCGTTCAGTGCAACAAACGCCGCCCGTCTGGCACCAGAGGAGCTTAAAACAAACAAACCCTTTACTGAGCGTCAGGTCCAGCAGAGACGAGTGCCGAGCACAGTGAAGGCATCAGAGGAAACAAAGCAGAGACATAAAAGAATTAAGAACTAAAGAAAAACACGTTCAGAGCGACAAATATTAACATTTCAAAACTCTTTGTTCCTGACATTCGGCCTGAAACCTGAAAGAAGACAGAAAATATGTTTTATATGTGTTGCATACTTTTCATGCTGCTCCTGAACGCACCGCTGCACGATGGCGACCATAATTAGGTCCTGTGTTATTAATGTTTCTGGAGGCTGAATCTCTCCTTGTTCGTTCTGACTCGTCCACTTTGCAAAGATCAAACCTGATCCATCCAAACCATCGTGCTTCGATTGGAAACAGAAGCTGCGTCCTGTCAGATTCAGTTTGATACGGTTTATTTAGAAAAATCAACTTTTGAAGCCGCGCCTCCAGGTTTTAGCACCACATATTGGATTTTCAGACAGTCGGGGAGTGTGACTCCTAACTGGAGCAGTTTTTCCATCAACAGTCTTTGGCGGATTCCAGCATTCACCTGCCACAGTTGCTAATCTGGGCGCCAAACTGATTTGGAGAGCAGAGCTCAGCCTCCGATGGCAACTGGCACCTGAACCGAGCGCCTGGCAGAGCCGACGAGAGCGCGTCCACGGTCGCAAACTGCCAGAGTTTAGATAGCAGCTCATGTTAATTTATCCTCCTGCTCACAAACCGAATCAGATCTACCCCCAAAAACAACCCGGCACGCTCCGCCTCCGCCCGACCAACCCGCCTGGAACGGGCCTCACCTCGCCGCTGCTGAATGTCATCAACCAGCTAAGAGTCAGGACACTTTGATTTCAGGCTTTTAAACGCGTTTGACAGTTAAATTCACTCATTCTGTACAGAAATGTGCCTGGATGCAAACGCAGCCCGGTGCTGCGGTGCTCAGTGTTTTGCAGAGCGATGTGTGTGGGTTGGAGCAGCGAGGTGGCGGGTGGAGGAGTTCACGAGAGCAGCTGCAGCAGACGGAGGAAAAAGCTCCAGCAGCAGCAGAAAAACATTTTGCTGTTGTTCTGCTGTTTTTCCAGCGAATCAGAATATTTATGTATTTTCTTACAGCAGAGTGACCGCGCTCGGCAAACTCTGTTTTTGATTTAATGACTAACGACAATGTAAATGGAATAAATAAAACCTGAAATCTGAGTAACGACGAGATGAAACAGCCGGCTTTGTTCGGGTGAGCGACCCCGGTTCGATCACAGCGGCGTCTCAAAGCTTCAGCTTGTTTTCCTTTTAAACTTATTATTCACCTGCAGCTGCCTCCGTGCAGGTCTGCAGCGATCAGCTCGCCATCCTCCGTTCACACATGATCACCCCCTCCTTCTATATCATTTGTGATTTGTTGGGACTCATAAACAGACACTGACTCCTTCTGTGAGCATTAAACTTAATTCTGTGTTCATTTTAGCTCCTATAAGGTGAATAAACGTGATGTTTCACCAAAAACGATGCAGTCTACACATTTTCGTAACTGCTGATCTATCGGTTTGGGCTCTGCTGAAGGAAACGTGCCTGTTCTGCCAGCTAATAACCACGATCACAGTCTGAGGAGGTGTCAGCGTAGACGAATAAACACAGTTCAGTGTCTGTTTGCGTCTCATCAGGCGCTCTGCAGCCTGCAGGAGATAAAATCCTGCAGCTAAATCCGTCACAGGTTCATCGCACCGTCAGCAAAAACCAGAGTTAACTAAAAACCAGGAACACTGAAATGTGACTTTACACCTGCAGCAACTTTTTGTTTGAGGTCCTTCTGCAAGTCTGAAACACTGAGTTTGAAAGGCGTGGGCCGGCAGGAAGACGCTATAGTGTTGCATCATGGGTAATGTAGGATGAAATGGGATTTAATATGCATCTGATTTACCTGTTTAAACACTCATAAGGTGTAAAGTTTTGCTTTAAATGACAGATGGTTGTTAGTCTCTGGTGGCTAGCTGTCTGCTAAGCTAACGCCAGCTAAGCTGAACCTCCTGGTCGTGTTATCATGTGACATCAGCTGGGACGACTGGGCACCAACCTGCAGCAGCAAGACCTCAGCGTTAGCCGGCTAGCAGCATATAGCCTAGCTTCTTAGCCTTAGCTAGCGCATTAGCTTCAGGTGGATGTGTGTTTCTGCACTCACCCTCTTCTGTTCACTCATATTCAGAGCAGCCACAGTTTGATTCTGCAAAACTTTTCATTTTTGCAATAATTAATTATTTTTGTGCATGAGCGGGGTTTCTGTGTCAGGTGTGCAGGGGCTGCACGAGTTATGAATATAAGGCAAAATGTTTTCAGGAAGTCAGGTGTTTTGTGTTTGGTTTGAGGTTTGATGTGTGAGTTTCATGTTTCTGCTGGTTTACAAAACACGTGGGAGAAAATCAATCAAAAAGTTTTGTGTTTGTGTTGTTTTGCTTTTTATGTCAGTTTCATGTGAAGATACTTCCTGGTTTCATGTGTGAATGAACTGAACTCGACAGCTTTTTGCCTGAAAAGTGTGTTTTTGTGTGAACTGAGCTGAAAAGTGTCCACATGTCAGGCTGCAGCAGTCGCTGACAGGAGGAATTTAAAAATATTTATTTAATATTCACAGAATCTACAGTGGTGGCTGTTGGTTAATCACAACGCTGCATATTGATTATTGATTTTGAGCTGTCAAGCGTTGATTCTGAAGACATCCAAACGCGGTGACGCTCGCCGAGACGCGGCGGTGTCAGGAGTTGAAGTGTCGGCCTTGTTTACAGCTGTTTGTCTGCAGGAAATCATTTGAACAGCTTCTATTTTGAAAAGCAAGAAGCCGCACGGAAACATTAAAACTTTCAATCTTCTGTCAGAACAGACAGGAGAGGGAAGAAGCAGCAGACTCTGTCGTCACACTTTGCCCCAGGCGGAGCCTTTTATCTATCAAACTTTGCCACACCAGGGGGGCTGCTGCTATTTTAGGCCTCCAATAATCTGCTTTTTTGTTTTTTCTCCCTAAATTTTCCTGAAGTTGGTGTTTGTTGCCGAGCGTTCGCAGCCAAAACTCACACAGCTACACACACAGACGGCGACTGGCTGGACCCGGTTTGTTTGTTGCCCGGGATTGAGGTGTTGGCTTCGACACTAACGGACCGGGGAGTGGAGGGGGGAGTCGCCGGGGACCATCGGGGCCTCGCCGAGTTCAATCGCTTCACGGCTACGACGAAGCTGCAGCCACAGACTCAGAGAACAGGCTGCAGGTTTTCTCTGTGGTCAGATATAAAGACGACGAACAGGGTTTTAAACGCACCACCGTCTGATCTGCTTCTGTAAATGTGTTATTCTGCATTTTAATGAAAAGCTTTCTGGGCTGATCAGTTATCACCGTCTGAGATTTTACATTTGCAAAACTTTGAATGGATGAATCCAGAAGTCCAACGGGCTGAGGGGGGCGGATCCATGGGCGCCCCTAAATCAGGATTAAGTCATTTGTTGTACTCACACCGAAACATCAGAGCTGCATATGAGCTGGATGAATTAATAAATAAACAGAATAAAACTTTTGGAGGCGCTAACGCAGCCTAATGCACACGAGCGGGCGTCGCTCTTACGAGACACGAATGGATGGAAACATTTCAAGAATATAAAGAAAAGTCCGATCTGCAAACGTCTCAAAGGAAAGAAGTGATCATATTAGACTTAAAACATAAAATAACGTGTTTATCGTTGTTTACTCTGGATACAAACAACAACACGACTCCACAGATCAACTCTAACACTGCTGCTCACTGAAAAAACTAATGCACGCTTCACTTAATTGCCTTGAAAGGAGGCCGTTTGTCATTTCTGGCGTTTTATAGAATAAGCGATTAATCACTTAACCAAGGAATAATTAACACTTGTATTGGCGGTGGATGTAATTCAGTTGCAGGTCTAATTAAAAGGCGCTGCCCTTTAACACGGGAAAAACATTTTATTTTGGACGTGAATGTGTATTTTCAGAGATGATCGTCTGCTCGGTGAGCGCGGGGCCTTCGTCGCAGGCTGAAGGACTCAGCTGCATCCACGTGATCAGCGGTTCGGACACGTCGTGCATGAAAATAACACAAAACAAACACAAATCAGAGGGAGGACCTCACCTTTATCCAGTCAGCCTCCCGGACGCGTCCTCCGCCATCTTCCTCTCCCTGTCCAGGAGCAGCTCCCGTCCTCTCCTCGAGTGTCCGTCCTGCAGCCAGCTCCCGAACACGTCCCGCGCTCCTCCCATGACTCCCCCGTTCTGCCCCCCGTTCTTCAGCTCCGCCGCGTTCTGCTGCCTCAGTCTGTTCGGGACAGTCACAGTCAGACGGACGGAGAAACTTCAGCCGTCACCGGCTGCACTGACCCTCACCGACCAACAATCAACCAGGGGATCGATGCTGCTGATCAATAAGTTTTTGTTTTTTACCTTTGGTTGTTTTTTTGCACCATGATAATATACATAAATATATATTTATTTGTATTTCATGCACAAAAATGCACATTTAAATATTATATAAAGAAGTGAATGCATGCAGCAGTTTGCATGCATGCAACAGGACAGCTGTGAAGCATGTATTTATGCTGAAACGTCCTCTTTTTTGTTGTTTTTATATGTTTTTCTGGTTCTTACAGCTCTCACACTGCTCACTCTTAACACGTTTCTGCCGAGAGCCCAAGAACTGAAGCTGTAAAAGCTTTAAAGGCTGATTTAAACAATCATTTCACATAAAATCTCCTTATTTTCTTTATTTCTAAAAAAAATTCACTAATGTGCAGCACTCCCTGTGAATTAATGTGAATTGTTTACTTATTTATCAAATCTTGCTTGTTTCTGTGTTGTTTCACCTGCTGTGGGATCAATAAATGATCATTACATTTTATTTCTCACATCACATCATCTGCAGATTCAGTTAATTTGGAATATTTCATGTTTCATGCATGTTATATTTTTGTCCGTCCACCATGTTTTTGCACAACATTGTGAAGTTCAGGTGGAACAAATGTCGGCGCTGATTTCATTTGGTTATTTTTATATTTAATAATAAAAGCAGATGAAGGAGCAGCAGCAAACTGCCAAAAAATCTCTGAAATCTGTTTTTTCTTTAAAAAAAAAATTGTTTTTCAAGCCGTCAATCATTTTTTCAATATCTAAGCGACTGCTCACAATCAGATTTAACAAAAGTGGGTCATGAGTGGAATATTATTAGTATTATTTTAATTATAATGAGGAGAAAAACTAATAATCTGAGTAATTTCATTCTGGAGGAGGACGCTCTCGCCATGCAACGTGAACTCTGCGATCGTAAATCAACTGAAGGAGTCGAGAAGGAGCCGGTCGATGACACTGTGATGAAAACTGGGACAAACTTCGGGTCAGGGCTTCAATTTAGGCAAAAAAAAAAAAAAAATTAATAATAATCAAATTTGACTTCAAGAGATTAAAAAGATCATTTTTAACTGTCAGCTCTTATGAGAAGTGAACCCTCCGAGTCTGAACCCTGCTGACAGTCTTCCTGCGCCGCTTTAAGGTGGATTTACAGGAAATAAGCAGCAAGAAATGACTCACGCATGCATCCGTCTCAGGTGCATCGCTGGCTTTGTTGACTACAAGAGTTTATGAAACCAACCGGAGCCAGAAGGATTTGAACGTGCCGTTAGTGCAGGTTTATACGGTGGTGCTTTGCAGAGCCTGAAGCCAGAGCTGACTCGTGGGAAGAATAAAACTCTTGCCCAAATTATTGTGGAGATATTGGTTTCCCACCTAATGGCTCTGTTATTTGGCCAAACACGTCCCAAGTTCCTGAAGAGGAAGACGAACTAAATAAAGTCCCGCCAATTTGTAGGTTAATGTTCTGAAAAATGCCGTTAATGTGGCAACCAGAAAACAACAGCGCAAACACCCCCCGGGGGGCGAAGCAGGAGTTTGTTTTGGACGCGCGGGTCACCACGAAAAGGTGTCGATGGGTTTAAAAAACGCAGCTGCTGCAGTTTAGTAAACGCTGAAGCACAAGATGTTGGAGACAGGAACTCTTGTTTTGTCGTTGTTGTTGTTATGAAGTCGACTAGCTGTGTTGTGCTGAAGTTGTAGCGCTGTTTAATGTAAATATGAAGCTTATGAAACTGCTTTCAGACCGTTTCTGGTCCTAAACGCAGCACGGCTAACGAGCATATGGCAGCAGAGTCAATACAACGAGTTATTGGCCTGGTGTTATTGTCACCATGGACCTTGAACTTCGGCAAAGACCTGATTCACTGCGGTACAATGCATTCACAACATCATATATGTGCAATCTGTCTCTCTAATCCCTGGTACACTTGGAAACAAACCAAGAAACCCACGTCAGCAGCAAGCTAGCATTTTATAACAAAGTAAAATCAACAAATTGTATAAACGTACTCTAAAGTCCTCTTAACAAGATGAAGACTGATTCATGAATGCCACACAAAACCTTTCAGCATCCTTTGAATACAGTACCTGCCAGCAAACCGGTCTTGGAGCTCATCATGTTGTTGGCTGCTGAGGCTGTTAGCATGTTGCTCCATTAGCCAGCCCAACTCAACCTCCAGCACCTTACTGCTGTTGTTATTGTTTGTCACAGCTCCTTCCTGACAGTGTCGGATGATGCCGGGGGGAGCGTTTTCGGGGGAACACACCGGCGGCCCCTGCCCTCCATTTACTCCATTGTTGTGGAAAAGTTCTGTCAGCTCCATGCTGCCGCTCTGCAGCCGGCTCTCGTTGAACCAGCGGGCGAGTTCGGCGCGAGCCAGTCCTGTCCGACCCTCAAGCTGGCTGATCTCCTCAGGGGAAGGCCACCGCTTTTGAGCAAAATCGTCCTTGAGGAGCGCCAGGGATCGGCTGTCTGGAGGCACTGAGCAGGAATTTGGGTTGGGGATGGAGGGGGCAATGGTGCCGGGAGCAGTGATGGGCAGGGTGTGCGAGGATGGAAGAGGGCTTTTAAGGTGGCCCATGCCGGTGCTTGGCTTGTGAATCCCATTCATCTGTAGAGTTTGGTGTTGCTGTTGCTGCTGATGTAGTCCTTTCTTGGCGATGGTGGTGATGCCACCGGCGCCCATCCTTTTAGTGCCCATGGAGTTCAGAAGGGCTTGTTCCAGGTTGTCACGTAGTGCACGGCGCTCCACAAACCAGCTGTCGATCTCCTGGTGAGACAGGCGGGTGGTGCCCGCCAGATTGTCCACTTCGCTTTGTGTGGGAAAGCTGTTCCTCAGGAAGTTCTCCTCCAAGATCTTTAGCTGTTCAGCCGTCTTTCCTTTCATCCTCTCCAGCAAGGGGAACTGGGTCAGCACCGAGGACTTCTGCTGAAAGTCTAGTTTCGGCGCTGATAGCGGCTCGCCACCATCCAAATGCATGACTCCGTTGTTGTGAGCAAGAGGGTTTTGATCGTGGGGCCATTTGTTGTCAGTGCGAGACGTCCCGTTGGCCTCTGCCAGAGGGGTGAGTACCTTGTCCCCCCTGGGGAAGCTAGCTTTCAGCTCCACTCCTTGCTGCTCTTTTAGCTTCTTGCTATCCAAGGGGAACCCTGGGATCTGGGACGGAGCTTTGGCCGGAGCGCGAATGGACTGGATAATGGTTGGCCTCCTTATCTGCGGGGTAACGAGCGGAGGGGAGTTTGGCAGCTTTAAATCAGCAGCTGGCATAGCATGGGTGTTCGGGTGCTTTTCTTTGGAAGTGACGGGCGAAGTAAGAGGGACAAGTAGTGAGTTTTTATATGGCGGCGCAAAGATAGGTGGGGGAGCTATCATTGGCCTCGTTAAAGACTCTGGAAAGACTATGGAGGGCAGCGACACCACCGGCTTTGTTTTGGGGTTTCCTAACGGTGAGAGCATCTTCCCTTTTGACGACGAAGATTGTGATGATGACGATGACGGTGGTGGCATTAAAGGCACAGCAGCGGACGACCTCTTCATCTCCGTGGTCACCAGAGGGACTGCTACAGGTCTCTTCATCTCCATGGGAACAGGAGGTGGAGCCATTGGGAGACGTTCTTTTTGGGGAGGAGGAGGTGGGGGAGGAGCCATGAGAACCTTGTCCTTAGGGTCACCGGAATGGGGGGCAACTGCCATGATGGGCCGCTTCGACTCCGGGCCAAACACTGTCGTCACGTGGGTCCGTTTAAGGCCAACTGCAACCCCAGCAGGAGAGTTTGTGGTCGTGACCACACTTAGCCCGTTGGACGCGGTTGTCTGAGCATGACTCGAATGCCTGACTGTAGTGTGGACAACAGGCTGCTGGGATGATTTGGCAGATGGCTGAGAGACGGGACTTGTAGGCAGGACGGTGAACGTATGATGGGCAGGAGGGATGGAGCCATTAAACATCTTTTTCCTGGCTTCTTCCACCTCCTCGGGGGACCAGGTTATGCCTTGCTTTAGCCGCTGGGTGGTGAACCAGACTTTGATCTGCTCCTCTGGGTGCTTGGAGGCGGCTGTCAACCAAGACAGCTCCGCGTGTGTTGGGTAAGGAAACTTGTTAAAGGAGGTGATCAACGTCAAGTTGTCGTCTAAAGAAGGGTTATATTTGGTGGTGTTCAAGGGAACAGCTATTTTTGGTACAGAGTTGAAGTTGGGTGGTCGCTGGAGCATCGGGGTGACATGGGAGAGCCCTTGGAGGATGGTGGGTTCAGGGATGATGACCGTTCCATTGATGTTCACTGCGGTGATTTGATCCTTCTGGATCAAGCCGTCCAGCTGGCTTTTGAGTTCACTCCCTTGGTAGAGCGACTGGATAGTTTCCGGGTTTTTCACTGTGGTAGATATGCAAGGCGGAAACACAGAAGTGCTGTTGTTTTCACCCTGTTCGTTTGTCGCTTCGCATCCAGCTGAATTGTCTTTGCCTTCGATTGTCTGCTCTAAGATAGTCTGATTGTTCATTTTTATCCTCTTGAACTTGAAGTTGGTCTCGCCCGGGTGCTGGCTCTCATTGTGCTCTGTGAGCGAGTCAAACTTCTTGGTGTTGAAGTTGCAGACGGCGCAGAGGTACAACGGATTGAGAATGACGTTTGGGTGGCTGGAGTCCACGTGCTCTTTGAAGTCATTCAGGTTCTGCGTTGAAAACGGGCAGTACTTGCACTCGTAGCCTCTGGGCTGCTTTTTCTGGCATGTCGGGTCAGATTCAGCCTCCTCCCTGTCCTTCTCCTCCCTGGCTTCTAGGTCTTCAATGACAGGGGGTTGGTCTTTGTTTCCCGACTGCTCCTCTTGTTCCAATGGCTCAGGATTCTGGTTTTCCACTGGTTTTGGAAACGTCTGCTGTTCTGGATCCTCTGGATTCTCCAGCTGGGGGTCTTGGCTCGTCTCTGCAGGTTCAGACGATTCTGCCTTTTCTTTCTCTGTTGCGTCGTTGCCTGATAAAGCCTCCACGTCCATCACTTCCTCTGGGTCATCTTGCTCTTCAGGCAGGTCGCTGATGACCCGGACCATGCAGGGCGTGGAGGACTTTCTGCGACTGGACATGATGGCTGCTGCTGCTGCTGCTGCTGGTGCTGGTGATAATGGTGGTGCTGGTGTTGCTGATTGCGTCGAAAATACTGTTTCTGTTTTTTGGCTGTTGCTGCTGCTGCTGGTGGTGGTGCTGGCTGACGTCAGCGTGTTGGTTCTTTCAGGGGACCTTACTGTGGTGGGTCGGAGCTGATGGTTGTGGATACTGGTAGGCGGGTGGAGGTGGAGTCTCCAGCGTGCAAGAGGGAGGGCAAGACCCGGCTGACGGCGCTGGCCCAGGACCGGTTGTGCAGTGGCGTCTCCCGCTCACTGGCAGTGTCAGCTACCGACCTGGGCGTCATGGGAGGGCATCACAGACAGCAGCGGCGCTCACGCTGCGTGGAGACAAACAGAGTGAGAGAAAATTACATGTTAATATTGTTTGTGTTCAGTGAGCAGACAGTCGCTTGGGGAAGACTAAAAGCAGAGAAAAACACATGTTTGAAAAACACAGAGAGAAGTCATGTTGATATTGTTTGTGTGTGACGTGATGTGCTGCATTCACTCAGAACAAGCCGAGAAAAAGATGCATGATGGGCGACGACAGAAGGCGGAAAAATAAATAAATCGCACTTTTATAAAAAGGAAAACTAGACTGGCTGAAACCTTCTATTTATTCGAGAGATGTGAGCTCAAGGATGAAACACGGCAACATCAGCGCAGATTTATCCTTACCGGGGTCACTGGTACTGAAAATATACACACTGTGTTGCACATTATGCGTTTTTTGGATCAAATGTTCCTTCAAAGATGTGAAGAAACAAACTTAAAGCCCTGGAAAACTTCAAATCTTAAGTTTTTTTTCCTTTTTTCCTGAAAATATTACATGTTAGGGACTGAAATAGCATCAAAGGGTTGAAAGTTTAACACTAAAGCGGAGTTAATGGCCGTCATCAGAGCCGGGGTGCGGTTTGACCAGAGTTAGTTGATAGTGGCCTGGAAACAAAAGCACAACTTAAAAACCCACAAGTGACATCATATTTATAATATTATATTA
>WARS01001449.1:0-23067 GCA_008933995.1 Datnioides undecimradiatus | reverse complement strand
TTGCAGGGCTGCTGAGGCGCTGGCTTGCAGGGCTGCTGAGGCGCTGGAGGGCCGGGGAGCCAGCAGTAGCGGCTAGCAGGCCAGAAACTGTGAGGCAGGTTGCTAGCAGGACCAATACTAGCTGGCCAGTCACTGGGAGAAGAGCTGCTAGCAGGGCCAATGCTAGCAGGCCGGACACTGGGAAAGGAGCTGCTAGCAACGTTGATGCTAGCTGACCTGACATTGGGTTGAAGGCTGCTAGCAGAGCCAATGCTAGCAGGCCCGACACTGGGAGAGCTGCTAGCAACATTGATGCTAGCAGGCCAGACACTGGGAGAAGAGCTGCTAGCAACGTTGATGCTAGCTAACCTGACACTGGGTTGAAGGCTGCTAGCAGGGCCAATGCTAGCAGGCCGGACACTGGGAGAGCTGCTAGCGACATTGATGCTAGCAGGCCAGACACTGGATTGCAGGCTGCTAGCAGGGCCAATGCTAGCAGGCCGGACACTGAGAGGAGAACTGCTAGCAACGTTGATGCTAGCTGACCTGACACTGGGTTTAAGGCTGCTAGCAGGGCCAATGCTAGCAGGCTGGACACTGGGAGGAGAACTGCTAGCTACGCTGATGCTAGCTGACCAGACATTGGGTTGAAGGCTGCTAGCAGAGCCAATGCTAGCAGGCCGGACACTGGGAGAGCTGCTAGCTGGTCCAACACTAGCAGGCCGGGCACTGGGAGGAAAGCTACTAGCAACGTTGATGCTAGCTGACCTGACATTGGGTTGAAGGCTGCTAGCCGCTCCAGCGCTAGCAGGCCGGACACTGGGAGGAAAGCTGCTAGCAAAACTGGGGCTAGGTGGAGAAGCAGGCTGATAACTGGTGAGCGTGAGCATGATGGAGCCCGAGCTGGCTGACTGACTGTCAGTGAGGTTAACGAACTCCTTCAGCCAGTAAGGTAGGGAATCTTCACACTGTGGTTTAGCCGCCACCTTTTTCTTAGCCAGCCGAAGAGCAATCTCCTTGATTTCAGCATGGGGGGTCTTCAGCCAGTATTTGTGCAGCTCGTCCAGATCATGACACAGTTCACGGTAGTCTGCATCCCCAAGCTTGCCCGCTGGGTCCATTCTTGGTCGTTGCATTCTGTCAGGACTTGGCTATGGGGTGAGAGCAGGACCCAGACACAGGCAGGGACAAGGATGCAGATGATCTTTTAACCGTTTATTTTAATGGCTTAGGCTTACACGTGGTCAAGGCAGGCAGGGTCAAAAACCAAGGTAGTCAATCCAAAACAAGGCGTGGTAAATATAACTCGAAAATACAAAAACCAGAAATCCAAACTCTCTAGGACTATGGTCATGGAATCAAAACTCAACAATGCAACGACAGAGAACAAAGGCAATGGCATAACTTAAATAGACGGGGGAGGGCAGCAAAACGAGACACAGGTGAAATCAATGGACTAATCAAGGTAAGGAGAGGGCAGCAAAACGAGACACAGGTGAAATCACTGGACTAATCAAGGTAAGGAAACAAGTAGACAAAAACACACAAGGGAAAAACTTTTCAAAATAAAACAGGAAATAACAAACTCAACTCAGAACCATGACAGTGACAAGACTGGCCTCAAACAAACCAATCACCCTTCGACACTGAAGGTGATGTACATTTCACCCAGCACCAAAAACCAGTTGAACAAGATTCAACCGTTAAAACAATAATCGGGTGAGAATGGTGAGCTCCATTCACCATGCGTTCAACAACTTGGCGACCATCATTTCCACTAACTCCAACCAATTTTCCATCTATCAATTACATCACATCAGAATATCAAGAAGACCATCACTGTGGGCTTTCTCCGGTGCTCCGGGTTTATTCCCACAATCTTAATTGAATTAAACTCAATTGAACAACAAAACAAATACATATTTGGTTATGTAATTTAAAATACAAAAGTTAAATTTTTTTTAAACTTAGTTTAATAAATTTAAATTAAGGAGGTTGGGGATCGGTTATTCCCGAGAGTTGTTTGTGAAATGTGTCACTATTAATAAGTTGAATCAGTTGCATGACAATGACAACGTTAACTGGTTGAGCTAAACCACACTCGCCTCGCAGCTCAAATATGTTGAGTCCCGCCAATAACTCTTTTCACTAACTTCAGTTAACTTGTTAACTAGGAACATCAAGGTCAAGTGATGACCGGTGACGCTGGAATGCATGGGAGCCTATCGGCTGGAAGAGGAAATAGCTGAATTGGCGAGACAGCCACCTGAGCCGATGGGGACCGGCCCTCAGCACGAAGAAAAATGTTTACTGCTAAAGATATTCCACATTATTGTCAAGTTGTTTGAAGAGGCCGATGGTGATGCAGGTGGAGGATCGGATATGAAGAATTTTTGTGTTGCAATGAAGAAGCTGTATGCCTCAGTGAGTAAAGAAGACCTCACAGTCCTCCACATGCAGATCGATACAAATTGTGATAAGACTGTGGATTTAGGCGAGCTGATGGCCTTCCTCTTTTCTCTAAAAACACGGCATCAGCAAATATGGATTATAAAAATCACGCCTTTCCAAAACCATTTGGATTGGCCATAAAACAATCGTTCGACTCTTATGGCGACCGTATGAGGATGACACGGACTCTGATGACAGTGTGAGGAGGTTTGCATAGGACAAATCAGGCCTTAGCGAAAGGTCAGTATCTCCATCAGTTCCAGTGGTATCCTCAACTTCTGGACAGACACTTTGACAAAGGACACCCAATTGCATTAAGCCAAAGGAAAGACACATTACCTTTGTAATGTTTGTAAATGACATGGTCTACATCAGAGCTTAAACAGCTGGGCTGTCTCACCCCTGTAGTGAACTGTCTTTCTATTACTGGGTGGTGAACTCCCTGACACTTTTAAAATCAGTTGTGCTTTGATAGTAGAGGACAACACAGTCAATACCATGAACTACTGGTCCAATGGCACCAAAGCAGTGTTTTCATTTGGAGATGTCACCAAAGGATATCTCTCAGTATTCATCTCATACACAATATCGTGAAACCATCTCGCTCATGAAGAGTAAGCATTTGAAGAAGTCTCTGCTGGAGTGCCCGCCTGTATATGTTTCATCCTTGCTAAAAAACATCAAACAAAAGACTTTATGTGTCTTCAAGTCCCATCTTTGATGAGACATATGCAGTCAAATAATGTACTTTCCATCACTCTTGACCCATTTGTCGCCTGTGGTGCTTCATCCAAGACGATGGTCCTGGCCATCCTACCCCAGCCACCCAGTAAAACCAACGCTTTCTAAAAACATTTTCAATAGCCAAGATAAGGATTTTTTTCACCTGTGTTGAATTCCCCTTCTCGGCTGAGCATTGGTGACTGGTGGTAACGATGGCTTATTGCGGCTGTGGCTTCCCTACAAAACCTTGTCATGCAAACAGGAACTCAAAGGACACGTCAAGCCTGTTACCCACATCATGTACAATCCTATGTTAAGAATATTTCGTCAGTTTGTCTGAGGACAAGAACGTACGCAGGTGGGTCTGGAGAACGCTGGGTGTGTATGCAAAGCTTTGAGGTCTGTGCACATGAACTTGCTCCACCCTCCAGTGTTTGTTATAACACACACAAATAATGAGTTAGTCATGGCTAACCCAGACATACAGCTAAATAAAAGGGAGAGGAACTGACGCCAGAGATACATTAACGCCCCATGATTAAAGCTCCCCAAAGGTGCTCTCTATCACAGCATTTCAAACAGGTTGTCTCAGTTAGCCAAAGTGGTATGGTGACAGTGTGGACATTTTAACAGGTGCGGTTGTTATGCAGTTCAGAGTCACCCAGATCAGTGTGTGGGGCCTACCGTCGTGGTCATTTGATGGACCACAAAGAGACTTATTACCATTTCCCAAGACGGAAAGTCAGACCCCTGAACTTTAACAATGGAATCCAGCTTGCTGTGCTTCCTGTTACAGTGCCAAAGGAGGTGACAGGTATTATTCAGATGAATGATAGGATTTTCGTGTCAGCACGGAAATCCACATCATTTTGACTCCTGGACATAAAGGATGCGACAACAGATTTGTGGAGCACGGTTATTTGGGGTTTACATTTCTCGATGGATGTGCATGGAACCAGACTGGTTACCGCCTCCAGTAATGGAAAAACATTGTTATCTGGAAATGATTCTGCAGAGAGGCTATCTTCGGCTCAACACCAGTACTAATTTGGTGAACAAGGATGATAAGCAAATAGACCAAGGTCGGCAGGGGAGCCCGTCTATTGAAAAAATTTCAAAGAATGTCATGCACTGGAGGAGGTCCCTGCTGAAAAAGTCAACAGCTTCCCTGCAACAGCGATTGATATGAAGGCCGCCCTCTCATTGTATGTCTGAAGACCAGGGAGTTCGATGCAAAAATACAGCCACACTGGTTGGACTTCTGCCGATGGCTAAGCATCTATGCCTGGTCTGTCAGTTGCAAGGGAGGTCTGGTAGGTATGTTTAAGGCAGTGAAAGATGAGGGTGCTGTCATCACCACCATGTCAACCAGTGCCAAAGAACAGATTTTACTGACCGGGGATAGTACTGGAAGGATTGATCAGTGGGACATTAAGGCATTTGGGTTTAGAAGAGAGGAGACAAAGGACCATTTAAGATTAAAATGGTTAATGTTGTCATTGTGTGCACCTCCTCTGTTGTTCCTGCAATCCCATCCCACAAAGGTGGTGAAAGGTCCAGTGACCCTGTTTGTGATCAACAATTACGCAGGGTTGGACTGCACATCCGCCTGGACAAATACACAGGCCACTGCAAAGGCGTGTTTGGAAGAGACAGATGGGATCCTGAGGAACACAGCCTTGAGGAGAACTCTGGCACAAAGCAGGCAGGAAGACCTGCAAGAGGACACATGCAAAGGAAAAATGCCTCTAGACAGGTTCTTCCCAGAGATTACATTTTAGCTAAACAATCACAATGCCAGACTACAGCGACCTTCTTGAGAGTAATTGGAAGCCTTTTGAAACACCTAAGGTAATGGTGGGGTGAAAAGGAGTTCTATTCTCTATATAACAAGATGTTCAGGATAAGGCCCTCAGTTGACAGAATAGAAAAAGTAGTCCAACAAATGATGACTGAAAGGGACCAGGTTGCTGCACATCAACAAGCCCGCATCACACCACATCCACCTCAGACCTCACTCTAAATCAGGCAGACTAATGCTAAAGAGCTCGAGATCGATGCACTCCTACCACCTATCACAGTCAACCAAGGGTCTGATCACACATCAAAGAATGTAGACTACCTCTCACCCTTGGCCTGATAGAGTCTAACCCACACATCACCAAAGCCTGCATCAGACCACATGAATCCACCTCAGACCTCACTTAAATCAGGGCAGACTAATGCTAATGCACAGAAGTCCCCTCATGAAGAAAAGCAGAAGGCACGTCTATTAAACACCAGACCAAACACAGAGGGCACTAAAAGTACAAAGAGCTCAAAGACACAGTCGGCTGGTGCTCCCAAGCAAGAGTTGAAAACACTTCCAGCACTAGAGCCTGCTGTAGCCACCATGTCCTCCTACCCCCTCTGACCCCAATCCTCAAACGTGACTGTCAGGACTTGGCTATGGGGTGAGAGCAGGACCCAGACGCAGGCAGGGACAGGGATGCACAAGGATCTTCAACAGTTTATTTAAATGGCTTAGGCTTTCACGCCAAGTGGTCAAGGCAGGCAGGTCAAAACCAAGTGCAGTCAATCCAAACCAAAAAATACAAAACCAGAAATCCAAAATCTCTATGACTATGGTCGAATCTAGGTAGGGACATGAACTCAAAACTCTACAAACAGCATGAACATGAACTCTAACTAAGTAATGCAACGACAGAGAACAAAGGCAATGGCATAACTTAAATCGACAGGGGAGGGCAGCAAAACGAGACACAGGTGAAATCAATGGACTAATCAAGGTAAGGAAACAAGTAGACAAAAACACACAAGGGAAACAACTTTTCAAAATAAAAACAGGAAATAACAACCCAACTCAGAACCATGACAGGACAAGATCTGCTAGCTCAAACAAACCACCCTTCGACACTAAGGGCATGTACATTTCAATTAGCACCAAAAACCAGCGAACAAGATTCAACCGTTAAAATAATAATCGGTGAGAAATGGTGAGCTCCATTCACTATGCTCCAACAACTATGACCACTCATTTCCACCTTAACTCCACCTATCAATTACATCACATCAGAATACTTCAAGACCATCACTGTGGGTTTTCTCCGGTGCTCCGGGTTTATTCCTACAATCTTAATTTCGAATTAAACTCAATTGAATCATCAAACAAATACATATTTTTGGGTTATGTATCAAATAAGTACAAAAGTTAAATTTTTTTAAACTTAGTTTTAATAAATTAAATTAAGGAGGTTGGGATCGGTTATTCTAGCGTGTTTCAGAAATGTGTCACTATTACCAAGTTGAATCAGTTGCATGCTGACAATGACAACGTTAACTGGTCAGAGCAACCACACTGCCTCGCAGCTCAAATACAGTTGGAGTCCCGGCCAATAACTCTTCACTAACTCGTTAACTTGTTAACTAGAACATCAAGGTCATGATGACCAGACGCTGGAATGCATGGAGCTCTCTATCGCCGGAAGAGTGAAATAGCTGAATTGGCGGAAGAAATACCTGAGCCGGATGGGGACCGACCTCAGCACGAAGAAAAAATGTTTACTGCTAAAGATATTCCACACATTGTCAAGTTGTTTGAAGAGGTCGATGGTGATGCAGGTGGAGGATCGGACAAGTAAAGAATTTTGTGTTGCAATGAAGAAGCTGTATGCCCTAGTGAGTAAAGAAGACTCACAGTCCTCCACATGCAGATCGATACAAATTGTGATAAGACTGTGGATTTAGGCGAGCTGATGGCCTTCCTCTTCTAAAAACACTCTGCATCAGCAAATATGGATTATAAAAAATCAAGCCTTTCCAAAACCATTTGATTTGTACCTGTCGACTGTCATAAAACAATCGTTTCCGACTCTTGGTGGCGCATCATGAGGATGACACGGACCCTGATGACAGTGAGGAGGTTTGTATAGGGACAAATCAGGCCTTAGCTTAAAGGTCAGGCATTCTCCATCAGTTCCAGTGGTATCCTCAACTGACAGACACTTTTGACAAAGGACACCCAATTGCATTAAGCCAAAGGAAAGACCCATTACCTTTGTCACATGAAAAGAAAATGTTTGTAAATGACATGGTTCACATCAGAGAGCTTAAAAGAGCTGGCTGTCTCAACTTCAGAGAGAGGAACTGTCTTTTCTATTACTGGCGGTGAACTCCTGACACTTCTTTTAAAACTGAAGTTGTGCTTTTGATAGTAGAGACAACACAGTCAATACCATAAACTACTGGTCCAATGGCACCAAAGCAGTGTTTTCATTTGGAGATGTCATGATATCTCTCAGTATTCATCTCATACAATATCGTGAAAAAACCATCTCGCTCACATGAGGCATTTGAAGAAGTCTCTGCTGGCGTCTGGCCTGTATATGTTTCATCCTGCTAAAACATCAAACAAAAAGACTTTATGTGTCTTCAAGTCCCCATCTTTGATGACATATGCAGTCAAATACTGCACTTTCATCACTTGACTCATTTGCCGCTCAGGTGTTTCTCATCCAAGACGATGGTCCTGGCTACCCTACCCCAGCCACCCAAAACCAACGTTTCTAAAAAACATTTTCAATAGCCAAGATAAGGATTTTTTTCACCTGTGTTGAATACCCCCTTCGCTGAGCATTTGGTGACTGGTGGTAACGATGGCTTATTATGCTGTGGTCTCCTACAAAACCTTGTCATGCTAACAGGAACTCAAAGGACACATCAAGCCTGTTACCCACATCATGTACAATCCTAAGGGCAGAATATTTGTCAGTTTGTCTGAGGACAAGAACGTACGTGTGTGGTCTGAGAACGGCTGGGTGTATGCAAAGCTTTTGAGGTTCAGCACATGGAACTTGCTCCAATCTCCAGTGTTTGTTATAACACACACAACAATGAGTTGGGGCTCATGCATAACTCCAGACATAGCCAAATGTATGGGGAGAGGAACTGACGCTTTCAGAGATACATTAACGCCCCATGACAAGCCCCTGTGCTGTGCCTCTATCACAGCATTTTCAAACAGGTTGTCTCAGTTAGCCAAAGCGGTATGCGGACAGTGTGACATTTTAACAGGTGCGGCTGTTATGCAGTTCAGAGTCACTCCAGATCAGTGGGGGCTCACTGCCGCATATTTGATGGACCACAGCGCAGATTCTATTACCATTTCCCCAAGACGGGAAAAGTCAGACTCTGAACTTCTTAACAATGGAACGCAGCTTTGCTGTATTTCCCGTTACAGTGCCAAAGGAGTATTGCGGTATGTCCGTATGAATGATAGGATTTTCGTGGTCAGCACGGAAATCCAACATTTTGACCTGACATGTGCGACAACAGATTTGTGGAGCACGGTTATTTAAGCGACATTTCCTCGATGGATGTGCATGGAACCAGACTGGTTACCGCCTCCAGTACGTGTAGCCCACTGTTATCTGAACACATTTTAGAGGCTATCTTCTGGGTTCAATACCAGTACTAGCCCCAGAATAAGGATGATAAGTAAAATAGACCAAGGCTGCGGTAGGAGCCTGTCTATTGGAAAAAATTTCAAAGAATGTCACGCATCTGGAGGAGGTCCCTGTTGAAAAAGTCAACAGCTTCCTCTGCAACAGTGATTGATATGAAGGTCAGCCCTCTCATTGTATGTCTGAAGACCAGGGAGTTCGATGCAAACACAGCCACACTGCTGACTTCTCTGCTGATGGCTACATCTATGCCTGGTCTGTCAGTTGCAAGGGAGGCTTGGTAGGTGTTTAAGGCAGTGAAAGATGAGGGTGCTGGGTCATCACCACCATGTCAACCAGTGCCAAAGAACAGATTTTACTGACCGATAGTACTGGAAGGATTGATCAGTGACATTAAGGCACGTGCGGTTTAGAAGAGAGGGGACAGCGACCATTTAAGATTGTAAATGGTTACATCGCGGTCATTGTGTGCACTCTCTGTTAAGGTTCCTGGCAATCCCATCCCACAAAGGTGGTGAGTGTCCAGTGTGACCCTGCTTGTGATCAAATACCACGGCAGGTTGACTGCAATATCCCGGGCTTGGACAAATATATAAGGCCACTGCAAAGGCGTGTTTTGGAAGAGACAGATGGGATCCTGAGGAACACAGCCTTGAGGAGAATTCTGGCACAAAGCAGGCAGGAAGACCTGCAAGACGACATGCAAAGGAAAAAATGCTCTAGACATGCTCCTTCCCAGGAGATTACATTTTTAGCTAACAATCACAAATGCCAGACTACAAAGTGACCTTCTGAGAGTACTGGTTTTTGAAAAACACCTAAGGTAATAGCAAAGTGAAAAGGAGTTCTATTCTCTATGCAACAAGATGCCCAGGATAAGGCCCCAATTGACAGAATAGAAAAGTAGTCCACCAAATGATGACTGAAAGGGACCAGGTCGCTGCACAGAAGTCCCTCCCTGAACACACTCATCAACAAGCCTGCATCAGACCATGGCTCACCTCAGACCTCACTTAAATCAGGGCAGACCACGCTAAAGAGGCTCGAGACGTATGTACCTTACCACCTAATACAACTGGCGGTCTGATCACACATCAAAGAATGTAGACTTACCACCCCTACCTGATAGAGTTCAACTCACACATCAACAAGCCCTCAAGATCAGACCACATCCACCCTCAGACCTCACTTTAAATCAGGGCAGACTACACGCTAATGCATTGGTGTCCCTCATGAAAGGAAAAAGCAGAAGGCACGTCTATTAAACAACACCAGACCAAACACAGAGGTAATTAAAAAGTACAAAGAGCTCAAAGACACAGTCGGCTGGTGCTCCCAAGCAAGAGTTGAAAACACTTCCAGCACTCCAGAGTCACAGCTAATTCATAAACCCCTACCCTCTGGACCCCAATCCTCATTACCTGCATCGGCAAATATGGATTATAAAAAATCAAGCCTTCCAAACCATTTGGACGGGCCATAAAACACTGCTCGACTCTTATGGCGCACCGGTATGAGGATGACACGGACCCTGATGACAGTGAGGAGGTTTTGGTATAGGACAAATCAGGCCTTAGCTTAAAAGGTCAGTATCTCTCCATCAGTTCCAGTGGTATCTCAACTTGGACAGACACTTTGGACAAGGACACCCACTGCATTAAGCCAAAGGAAAGACCCATTACCTTTGTCACATGAAAAGAAAATGTTTGTAAATGACATGGTCTGTCATGAGAGCTTCTAAACAGCTGGCTTGGCCCTAACTTCAGAGAGGGAACTGTCTTTCTATTACTGCGAACTCCTGACACTTTTAAAAATCAGTTGTGCTTTGATAGTAGAGGACAACACAGTCAATACCATGAACTACTGGTCCAATGGCACCAAAGCAGTGTTTTCATTTGGAGATGTCAAAGGATATCTCTCAGTATTCATCTCATACACATCGCGGAAACCATCTCGCCTGCTAAGAGGCATTGAAGAAGTCTCTCTGCTGGAGTGCCCGCCTGTATATGTTTCATCCTTACAAAACATCAAACAAAGACTTTATGTGTTCAAGTCCCCATCTTTTGATGACATATGCAGTCAACACGGTACTTTCCATCACTTGACTCCATTTGCCGCCTGTGGTAAGCTTCATCTAAGACGATGGTCCTGGCTACCCTACCCCAGCCACCCAAAAACCAATGTTTTAAAAACATTTTCAATAGCCAAGATAAGGATTTTTTCACCTGTGTTGAATACTCCCCCTTCGCTGAGCATTGGTGACTGGTGGTAACGATATTTATTGCGGCTGTGGTCTCTCTACAAAAACCTTGTCAGTGCTAACAGGAACTCAAAGGACACATCGCTTCCGTTACCCACATCATGTACAACCAAGGGCAGAATATTTGGTCAGTTTGTCTGGAGGACAAGCAACGCACGGTGTGGTCTGAGAACGGCTGGGTGTGTGTATGCAAAGCTTTGAGGTTCAGCACAGGAACTTGCTCCACCCCGTGCGTGTTTGTTATAATATCAATACTAAATAATGAGTTAGTCATGAAGCAACCTGACATAGCCAATGTATGGGGGAGAGGAACTGATTGCTTTTCAGAGATACATTAACGTCCCATGACAAGCCCCTGTGCTGTGCTCTCTATCACAGCATTTTCAAACAGGTTGTCTCAGTTAGCCAAAGTGGTATGGTGACAGTGTGGGACATTTTAACAGGTGCGGCTGTTATGCAGTTCAGAGTCACTCCAGATCATGTGTGGGGCTCACTGTCAGGTTACTTGATGGACCACAGCAAGAGACTTATTACCATTTCCCCAAGACGGAAAGTCAGGACTCTGGAACTTTAACAATGGGAACGAAGCCAGTTGTACTTCCTGTTACAGTGCCAAAGAGGTGACAGGTATTGTCTGCATGAATGATAGGATGTGTCACACGGAACCAATATCATTTTTGACCTGGGACATAAAGGATGCTAATAACAGATTTGTGGAGCACGGTTATTTAAGCGACATTTCCTCGATGGATGTGCATGGAACCAGACTGGTTACCGCCTCCAGTAATGGAAACATTGTTATCTGGAATGGCGATTCTCAAGAGAGGCTATCTTCTGGCTCAATACCAGTACTAGCCCCAGAATAAGGATGATAAGCAAAAATAGACCAAGGCCGCAGGGAGCCTGTCTATTGAAAAAATTTCTGAAGACGTCAGCGCACTGGGAGTGAGGTCCCTGCTGAAAAAGTCAACAGCTTCCTCTGCAACAGTGATTGATAGAAGGTCAGCCTTCTCATTGTATGTCTGGAAGACCAGGAGTTCGGCGCAAAACACAGCCACACTGCTGACTTCTGTCGATGGCTAGCATCTATGCCTAGTCTGTCAGTAGCAGGGGAGGTATGTTTAAGGCAGTGAAAGATGAGGGTGCTGTCATCACCACCATGTCAACCAGTGCCAAAGAACAGATTTTACTGACCGGTGATAGTACTGGAAGGATTGATCAGTGGGACATTAAGGCATTTGGGTTTAGAAGAGAGGGAGACAAGGACCATTTAAGATTGTAAATGGTTGGCACGCACATTGTGTGCACCTCTGTTGGGTTCCTGGCAATCCCATCCCACAAAGGTGGTGAGGGGTCCAGTGTGACCCTGCTTGTGATCAAATAATTACGTGCAGGGTTGGACTGCACATCCGCCCCTGACAAATACAGGCCACTGCAAAGGCGTGGTTTGGAAGAGACAGGGATCCTGAGGGCTGAGTTGTAGCCTTGAGGAGTCCTCTACACAAGCAGGCAGAAAAGTCCTGCAAGAGGACACATGCAAAGGGAAAAATGCCTCTAGACATGTTCTTCCCAGGAGATTACATTTAGCTAAACAATCACAAATGCCAGACTACAGCGCGACCTTCTTGAGAGTAATACTGGAAGCCTTTTTGAAACACCTAAGGTAATAGCAAGTGAAAAGGGAGTTCCTATTCTGGTGCAACAAGATGCTCAGATAAGCCCTCAATTGACAGAATAGAAAAAGTAGTCCACCAAATGATGACTGAAAGGGACCAGGTCGCTGCACAGAAGTCCCCTCCTGAACACACTCATCAACAAGCCTGCATCAGACCACATTCACCTCAGACCTCACTTAAATCAGGGCAGACTAATGCTACAAAGAGCTCGAGACGTATGCACTTACCACCTAATACAGTCAACCAAGGGTCTGATCACACATCAAAGAATGTAGACTTACCACCCCTACCTGATAGAAAGTTCAACCTAATATTGATCAACAAGCTCTCGCATCAGACCACATCCACCCCAGACTCACTTAAATCAGGGTGACACGCATGCACAGACGCCCCTCATGAAGAAAAGCAGAGGGGCACTAGCCTATTAAACACCAGACCAAACACAGAGGGCACTCAAAGTACAAGAGCCTAAAGACACAGTCGGGTTGGTGCTCCTAAGCAAGAGTTGAAAAACACCCAGCACTCAGAGTCACAGCCACCATGTCCCCACCCCCTGACCCAATCCTCAAACGTGACTGTCAGGACTTACAGGGTGAGAGCAGGACCCAGACGCAGCAGGACAGGGATGCACATGATCTTTCAAACAGTTTATTTAAATGGCTTAGGCTTACGCTATCAAGGCAGGCAGGGTCAAAAACCAAGGTGAAGTCAATCCAAACCAAAAATACAAAAAACCAGAAATCCAAAAAATCTCTATGACTATGGTCAGGGAATCTAGGTAGGACATGAACTCAAAACTCTACAAACAGCATGAACATGAACTCTAACTAAGCAATGCAACCCACACAGAGTGAACAAAGGCAATGGCATAACTTAAATCGACAGGAGGGCAGCAAAACGAGACACAGGTGGAAATCAATGGACTAATCAAGGCAAAAGGAAACAAGAGACAAAAACACACAAGGAAAAACTTTTCAAAAATAAAAAACAGGAAATAACAACTCAACTCAGAACCATGACAGTGACAAGACTGGCCTCAAACAAAACCACCCTTCGACAATTACATGTACATTTCTCACTCCAGCACCAAAACCAGCTGAACAAGATTCAACCGTTAAAAAACAATAATCGTGAGAAATGGTGAGTCTACCCACCATGCTCCAACAACTATGACCATCATTTCCACTAACTCCACCAATTTTCCATCTATCACCATATCACATCAGAATACTAAGACCATCACTGTGGGTTTTCCGGGTGTCTGCTTATTCCCACAATCTTAATTGAATTAAACTCAATTGAACAACAAACAAATACATATTTTTGCTATGTAATCAAATAAGTACAAAAGTTAAAATTTTTTTTAAACTTAGTTTTAATAAATTTAAATTAAGGAGGCTGGGATCGGTTATTCCTGAGCGTGTTTCTTGTGAAATGTGTCACTATTACCAAGTTGAATCAGTCAGCGTTGACAATGACAACGTTTAACTGGTCAGAGCAAACACACTGCCCACAAGAAAGCTCAAATACAGTTGGAGTCCCGCCAATAATCTTCACTAACTCGTTAACTTGTTAACTAGAACATCAAGGTCATGATGACCAGACGCTGAATGCATGGGAGCCTCCCCATCGGCTGGAAGAGTGAAATAGCTGAATTGGCGGAAGAAATACCTGTTGAGCCGGATGGGGACCCCGGCCCCTCAGCACCTAAGAAAAATGTTTACTGCTAAAGATATTCCACACATTGTCAAGTTGTTTGAAGAGGCCGGCGGTGATGCAGGTGGAGGATCGGACAAGGAAGAATTTTGTGTTGCAATGAAGAAGCTGTATGCCTCAGTGAGTAAAGAAGACCTCACAGTCACATACACGGCATCGGCAAATATGGATTATAAAAATCAAGCCTTTCCAAAACCATTTGGATTGGCCATAAACAATCGTCAATTCTTATGGCAACCGTAGAGGAGGATGACACGACCCTGATGACAGTGAGGAGGTTTGCATAGGGACAAATCAGGCCTTAGCGAAAGGGTCAGTATCTCTCCATCAGTTCCAGTGGTATCCTCAACTTCTGGACAGACACTTTTGACAAAGGACACCCAATTGCATTAAGCCAAAGGAAAGACCCATTACCTTGTCACATGAAAAGAAAATGTTTGTAAATGACATGGTCTACATCAGAGAGCTTTAAACAGCTGGCCGTCTCAACTTCAGAGAGGAACTGGTTTCATTACCAAGTGTAACCTGACACTTTAAAATCAGTTGTGCTTTTGATAGTAGAGACAACACAGTCAATACCATGAACTACTGGTCCAATGTCACCAAAGCAGGTTTCATTTGAGATGTCAGCGATATCTCTCAGTATTCATCTCATACAATATCGTGAAAAACCATCTCGTTCATGTAAGAGGCAAGCATTTGAAGAAGTCTCTGTTGAGTGTCTGCCTGTATATGTTTCATCCTTGCTAAAAATATCAAAACAAAAGACTTTATGTGTCTTCAAGTCCCCATCTTTGATGACATAGCAGTCAAATACGGTAATTTTCCATCACTTGACCTATTTGCCGCCTGTGGTGCTTCATCCAAGACGATGGTCCTGGCTACCCTACCCTAGCCACCCAAACCAACGCTTTCTAAAAACATTTTCATTAGCTACCAAGATATGATTTTTTCACCTGTGCTGAATACTCCCCTTCAAGGAGAGCATTTGGTGACTGGTGGTAACGATGGCTTATTGCGGCCAGGTCTCCCAAAACCTTGTCATGCGAACAGGAACTCAAAGGACACATCAAGCCTGTTACCCACATCATGTACAATCCTAAGGGCAGAATATTTGTCAGTTTGTCTGAGGACAAGAACGTACGTGTGTGGTCTGAGAACGGCTGGGTGTGTATGCAAAGCTTTGAGGTTCAGCACATGAACGGCTCCAATCTCCAGTGTTTGTTATGCAACACACAACAATGAGCAATATGGCTAACTCAGACATAGCCAAATGTATGGGGAGAGGAACTGACGTTTTCAGAGATACATTAACGTCCCATGACAAGCCCCTGTGCTGTGCTCTCTATCACAGCATTTTCAAACAGGTTGTCTCAGTTAGCCAAAGCGGTGGCGGCATGGCAGGGACATTTTAACAGGTGCGGCTGTTATGTGCAGTTCAGAGTCACCCAGATCAGTGTGTGGGGCTCACTGTCGCGGTCATTTGATGTGGACCACAGCAAAGAGACTTATTACCATTTCCCAAGACGGAAAGTCAGACTCTGAACTTAACAATGGGAACGCAGCTTTGCTGTACTTCCTGTTACAGTGCCAAAGGAGGCACAGGTATTGTCTGGCATGAATGATAGTATTCTTTTCGCGTCAGCACGGAACCAATATCATTTTTTGGACCCGACACTAAAGGGATGCGACAAACAGATTTCCAGGAGCACGGGTTATTTGCCGACATTTCCTCGATGGATGTGCATGGGAACCAGACTGGTTACCGCCCAGTAATGGAAACATTGTTATCTGAAATGGCGATTCTAGAGGCCATTCTGCTCAATACCAGCATTCAGCCCCAGTAACAAGGATGATGCCAAATAGACCAAGGTCAGGCAGGAGCCTGCCTGGCTGGGAAAAAATTTCAAAGAATGTCAGCGGCACTGGGAGGAGGTCCCTTGCTGAAAAGTCAACAGCCTCTCTGCAACAGTGATTGATAAGTGAAGGTCAGCCCTCTCTCATTGTACAGTTCAAGACCAGGAGCCTCGATGCAAACACAGCCACACTGTTGACTTCAAGCCGATGGCTACATCTATGCCTGGTCTGGTTGGGGTTGGGTAAGGAGGTCCAGGTATGTTTAAGGCAGTGAAAGATGAGGGTGCTGTCATCACCACCATGTCAACCAAAGTGCCAAAGAACAGATTTTACTGACCGATAGTACTGAAGGATTGGATCAGTGGGACACATAAGACGGCTTAGAAGAGAGGAGACAAGGGACTTAAGATTGTAAATGGTTACATCGCGTCATTGTGTGCACCTCCTCTGTTGGGTTCCTGGCAATCCCATCCCACAAAGGTGGTGAGGTCCAGTGACCTCCTGCTTGTGATCAAATAATTACGGCAGGGTTGGACTGCAATATCCGCCTCTGGACAAATACAGGCCACTGCAAAGGCGTGTTTGGAAGAGACAGATGGGATCCTGAGGATCACAGCCTTGAGGAGTCCCTCTAGCACAAAGCAGGCAGAAAGTCCTGCAAGAGGAGACATGCAAAGGAAAAAAAAAAAAAATGCCTCTAGACATGTTTTTCTCCCAGAGATTACATTTCTAGCTAAACAATCACAAAATGCCAGACTACAGCCATCTTCTTGAGAGTACTGAAGCCTTTTGAAAACACCTAAGGTAATAGCAAGTAGAAAGGAGTTCTATTCTCTGCAACAAGATGCTCAGGATAAGGCCCTCATTTGGCAGAATAGAAAAAGTAGTCCACCAAATGATGACTGAAAGGGACCAGGTCTTGCTGCACAGAAGTCCCTCCTGAACACACTCATCATGCCTGCATCAGACCACATTCACCTCAGACCACTTCTAAATCAGGGCAGACTAATGCTATTAAAGAGCTCGAGATCGCATGCACTTACCACCTAATACATAGTCAACCAAGGGTCTGATCACATCAAAGAATGTAGACTTACCACCCCTACCTGATAGAGTTCAACCTACACATCAACAAGCCCGCATCAGACCACACATCCACCCTGGGTAGACCTCACTTAAATCAGGGCAGACTACACTGCACAGAAGTCCCTCATGAAGAAAAGCAGAGGGCACGTTTGGTTAAACACCAGACCAAAATGACAGAGGGCACTGGTGCACAAAGAGCCTGGGTAAAGATAGTCGCTGGTGCTCCCAAGCAAGAGTTGAAAAACACTTCCAGCACTCAGAGCTGCTGAGCACCTGGCGTCCCCACCCCCTCTGACCCCAATCTCAAACGTGACTGTCAGGACTTGGCTATGGGTGAGAGCAGGACCCAGACGCAGGCAGGACAGGATGCACAAGGATTCAAAACAGTTTATTTAAATGGCTTAGGGCTTACGCCAAGTGGTCATCAACAAGGCAGGCAGGGTCAAAAACCAAGGTAGTCAATCCAAAAACCAAAAATACAAAAACCAGAAATCAAAAATCTCTAAAGTGACTATGGTCAAACGTAGGTAGGGACATGAACCAAACTCACAAACAGCATGAACATGAACTCTAACTAAGCAATGCAAATTCACAGAGAACAAAGGCAATGGCATAACTTAAATCGACAGGGAGGCAGCAAAACGCATTGGGTAAGTAGAAATCAATGGACTAATCAAGGTAAGGAAAACAAGTAGACAAAACACAATAAGGAAAAAAACTTTTCAAAATAAAAACAACAGGAAATAAATAAACCCAACTCAGAACCATGACAGTGACAAGACTACCTCAAACAAACCACTCCTTCGACACCAAGGGCTGTACATTTTCTCACCCAGCACCGTAAACCAGCTGAACAAGATTCAACCGGCTAAAACAATAATCGGTGAGAAATGGTGAGCTCCATTCACCATGTCTAACAATCCAGACCATCATTTCCAAATAACCCACCAATTTTCCATCTATCAATTGTTACATCACATCAGAATACGTGAAGACCAATACTGTGGGCTTTTCTCCGGTGCTCCGGCTTATTCCCACAATCTAATTAACAAACTCAATTGGAACAACAAACAAATACATATTTTTTGCTATGTAATTTCAAATAAGTACAAAAGTTAAAATTTTTTTTAAACTTAGTTTTAATAAATTTAAATTAAGGAGGTTGGGGATCGCTATTCGAGCGTGTTTGTGAAATGTGTCATTATTACTAAGTTGAATAGTTGCATGCTGACAATGACAACATTAACTGGTCAGAAATTCACACCGCCTCTGTCACAGTTGAGTCCCGGCCAATAACTCTTCACTAACTCGTTAACTTGTTAACTTGTTAATTAGAACATCAAGGTCATGATGACCAGACGCTGGAATGCATGGGAGCTCTATCGGCTGGAAGAGGAAACAGCTGGAATTGGCGGAAGAAATACTCTGGAGTTTGATGGGGGACCGCCCTCAGCACGAAGAAAAATGTTACATTGCTAAAGATATTCCACACATTGTCAAGTTAGTTTGAAGAGGCCGATGGTGAGCGCAGGTGGAGGATCGGACAGCGAAGAATTTTAGGCAAAATGAAGAAGTTGTATGCCTCAGTGAGTAAAGAAGACCCTGGCTAAATCCTCCACATGCAGACACTGGCCACCAGATAATTTGATGAGGCGCAGCTGATGGCCTTCTTCTAAAAAACAATGCATCAGCAAATATGATTATAAAAATCAAGCCTTCTAAAACCATTTGGATTTGTACCTGTCGACTGCCATAAAACAATCGTTCGACTCTTATGGCAACCGTATGAGGATGACACGGACCCTGATGACAGTGAGGAGGTTTATAGGACAAATCAGGCCTATGAAGCAGCCAGTATCTCCATCAGTTCCAGTGTATCCTCAACTTGACAGACACCTTGACAAAGGACACCCAATTGCATTAAGCCAAAGGAAAGACCCATTACTTGTCACATGAAAAGAAATGTTTGTAAATGACATGGCTCCACATCAGAGAGCTTAAACAGCCGGCTGTCTCTTAACTCAGAGAGGGAACTGTCTTCATTAATAAGTGTGAACTCCTGACACTTCTTTTAAAACGGGGTTGTGTTTTGATATAGGAGACAACACAGTCAATATTCTCATGAACTACTGGCCTAATGGCACCAAAAGCAGTGTTTTCATTTGGAGATGTCGATATCTCAGTATTCATCTCATACACATCGCGGAAAAACCATCTGCCTGCTTAAGAGGCATTTGAATAGGAAGTCTCTGCTGGAGGCCCTCAGTCTGTATATGTTTCATCCTTGCTAAAACATCAAACAAAAGACTTTATGTGTCTTCAAGTCCCCATCTTTGATGACATATGCAGTCAAATACGGTACTTTCCATCACTTGACCCATTTGCCGCCTGTGGTGTTTATCCAAGACGCATGGTCCTGGCTACCCCTACCCCAGCCACCCAAAACCAACGCTTTCTAAAAAACATTTTCAATACCAAGATAAGGATTTTTACCTGTGTTGAATACTCGCCGAGCACGTGGTGACTGGTGGTAATCATGGCTTATTGCGTGCTGTGGTCTCCCTACAAAACCTTGTCATGCGAATAGGAACTCAAAGGACACATTCTGCCTGTTACCCACATCATGTACAATCCTAAGGGCGCAGAATATTTGTCAGTTTGTCTGAGGACAAGAACGCATGTGTGTGGTCTGAGGAACCATGGGTGTGTGCGCAAAGCTTTGAGGTTCAGCACATGGAACTTGCTCCACCCTCCAGTGCGTTTGTTATAACACACAACAATGAGTTACTTGGCTAACTCCAGACATAGCTAAATGTATGGGGAGAGGAACTGACGTTTCAGAAAGATACATTAACGTCCCATGATGAAGCCCCCTGTGCTGTGCTCTCTATCACAGCATTTTCAAACAGGTTGTCTCAGTTAGCCAAAGTGGTATGGTGACAGTGTGGGACATTTTAACAGGTGCGGCTATGCAGCCTGAGTCACCCAGATCAGTGTGTGGGGCCTACTGCCATGTCATTTGATGGACCACAGCGCAGACTTATTACCATTTCCCAAGACGGGAAAGTCAGACTCTGGAACTTTAACAATGGAACGCAGCTTGCTGTACTTCCTGTTACAGTGCCAAAGGAGGTGACAGGTATTGTCTGCAAAAGCAGAGGGCACGTCTATTAAACACCAGACCAAACACAGAGGGGCACTAAAAGTACAAAGAGCTCAAAGACAGTCGGCTGGTGCTCCCAAGCAAGAGTGCTGAAAAACACTTCCAGCACTCAGAGTCACAGTTAATTCATGTCCCCACCCCCCCTCTGACCTCTAATCTCAAACGTGACTGTCAGGACTTGGCTATGGGGTGAGAGCAGACCCAGACGCAGGCAGGACAGGGATGCACAAGGATTCCCAAACAGTTTATTTAAATGGCTTAGGCTACGCTGCGGGTCAAGGCAGGCAGGGTCAAAAACCAAGGTAGCTTCAACCAAAACCAAAAACACAAAAACCAGAACTAAAATCTCTATGACTATGGTCGTGGAATCTAGGTAGGACATGAACTCAAAACCCTACAAACAGCATGAACATGAACTCTAACTAAGCAATGCAACGACAGAGAACAAAGGCAATGGCATAACTTAAACCTATTGGTGAGGCAGCAAAACCAGACACACAGGTGAAATCAATGGACTAATCAAGGTAAGGAAACAAGGACAAAAACACAGGAAAAAACTTTTTCAAAATAAAACAGGCACACCAAACTAACCCAGAACTATGACAGAATCCCCTGGGCGTGGACAGCAGAACTTCAGATGTCCCTAAAGTTCAAAAAAAAAAGAAGTCCATGAAGCAGGGTGGGTGAAAGGGCCAGAGGAGGGACAGACAGTCCAGAAAAATCAGGGGGTCAGACTGAGACTGGCAATGACTGAAGCTACCTGGTCTCGAGGTCAGCCGGAGGGCGGCACACCTGGACAGGCCTCTCCGAGGACGGGCAGGAGGCTGCTGCTGTTTTAACCTCTCTGGAGGTGCTGGGGCGCCGGGAGCGCTAGGGATACATGGGGCGCCGGGAGCGCTAGGGATACATGGAGCACTAGAGACACTTGGGTTACTTGGGGCACTAGAGGCACTTGGAGTACTAGGGGCACTAGAGGCACTTGGAGTACTAGGGGCACTTGGAACTTGAGTTGGACGGGCCACCGTCCCCGACTGGGCACGGTGTGAACAGGAGACGAGGTGCTGGAGTCGGCCGGGACGCCGACTGGGGAGCAGGAGCGGGAGTCGGAACAGGAGCAGGGGTCGGCCGGGACGCCGACTGGGGAGCAGGAGCGGGAGTCAGAGCAGGAGTGGCGTCTTCTGGGACCCCCGACACCGGAACAGGAGTGACGTCCAGTGGGGAGGTGTGCAGCTGAGGCGCTGGCTTGCAGGGCTGCTGAGGCGCTGGCTTGCAGGGCTGCTGAGGCGCTGGAGGGCCGGGGAGCCAGCAGTAGCGGCTAGCAGGCCAGAAACTGTGAGGCAGGTTGCTAGCAGGACCAATACTAGCTGGCCAGTCACTGGGAGAAGAGCTGCTAGCAGGGCCAATGCTAGCAGGCCGGACACTGGGAAAGGAGCTGCTAGCAACGTTGATGCTAGCTGACCTGACATTGGGTTGAAGGCTGCTAGCAGAGCCAATGCTAGCAGGCCCGACACTGGGAGAGCTGCTAGCAACATTGATGCTAGCAGGCCAGACACTGGGAGAAGAGCTGCTAGCAACGTTGATGCTAGCTAACCTGACACTGGGTTGAAGGCTGCTAGCAGGGCCAATGCTAGCAGGCCGGACACTGGGAGAGCTGCTAGCGACATTGATGCTAGCAGGCCAGACACTGGATTGCAGGCTGCTAGCAGGGCCAATGCTAGCAGGCCGGACACTGAGAGGAGAACTGCTAGCAACGTTGATGCTAGCTGACCTGACACTGGGTTTAAGGCTGCTAGCAGGGCCAATGCTAGCAGGCTGGACACTGGGAGGAGAACTGCTAGCTACGCTGATGCTAGCTGACCAGACATTGGGTTGAAGGCTGCTAGCAGAGCCAATGCTAGCAGGCCGGACACTGGGAGAGCTGCTAGCTGGTCCAACACTAGCAGGCCGGGCACTGGGAGGAAAGCTACTAGCAACGTTGATGCTAGCTGACCTGACATTGGGTTGAAGGCTGCTAGCCGCTCCAGCGCTAGCAGGCCGGACACTGGGAGGAAAGCTGCTAGCAAAACTGGGGCTAGGTGGAGAAGCAGGCTGATAACTGGTGAGCGTGAGCATGATGGAGCCCGAGCTGGCTGACTGACTGTCAGTGAGGTTAACGAACTCCTTCAGCCAGTAAGGTAGGGAATCTTCACACTGTGGTTTAGCCGCCACCTTTTTCTTAGCCAGCCGAAGAGCAATCTCCTTGATTTCAGCATGGGGGGTCTTCAGCCAGTATTTGTGCAGCTCGTCCAGATCATGACACAGTTCACGGTAGTCTGCATCCCCAAGCTTGCCCGCTGGGTCCATTCTTGGTCGTTGCATTCTGTCAGGACTTGGCTATGGGGTGAGAGCAGGACCCAGACACAGGCAGGGACAAGGATGCAGATGATCTTTTAACCGTTTATTTTAATGGCTTAGGCTTACACGTGGTCAAGGCAGGCAGGGTCAAAAACCAAGGTAGTCAATCCAAAACAAGGCGTGGTAAATATAACTCGAAAATACAAAAACCAGAAATCCAAACTCTCTAGGACTATGGTCATGGAATCAAAACTCAACAATGCAACGACAGAGAACAAAGGCAATGGCATAACTTAAATAGACGGGGGAGGGCAGCAAAACGAGACACAGGTGAAATCAATGGACTAATCAAGGTAAGGA